>JAGTTH010003340.1:0-25827 GCA_022606485.1 Agraylea sexmaculata
TCATGTCAAATTTAAATAAAACATTCTCATGTTAGTTATAGGTAAAAAGATGTAAACACTCTGTACACCTAAGTCTACTTCCAAAGATGTATTGTTCTATCAATCAATGTAAAAACTTATGCATAATAACGAAATTGTAATATATATAGTTAATACATATTGAATTTCAATTGGTATTGGATCCAGGTGTGTCTGATTGGATACATAAAATGGCAGTGGTCACGGTGACCTGACAAATGGATTAAGAGTTCTACTATCTCGTCGACATCACCATGGGATTGTTAAACCTTTAACCAAATGACTCAATTAATCAATCACTATTTAAACCTATTTAGAATACCTTCAATATAAATAATAAAGTGTATCGAAAAATTATAAATATATTTAATTATAATACAAAGTTTTGAAAGTCTCCACACTGCGGTGGTCAGCAAATGATTGTCAATGCAGGTAAAGGCGGGTATACAAACAATTTCACGGTAGGCATTGTGCTGACGATACGCACGGAAACATGCCCGATTTATTTATAAGCAACCTTTACTAACACCACACAGATAATATTGAATTAGGTTATTTTGAAACCCTTAAATAATCACTCGACCGTGAAAACTCTTGTTCGGAAACATTGACAGTTAGTACTGGGAATTGTGATCACAGGAGACAAAACCTAAAGGTGAAACTTGTAAAAATATACCGATATACAAGATTTAATGGCTCAATATCTTATATAAGGTAGACTTGAAATAATTGAGAATATTTTAGGGGATTGTAGAATCTAGGCAAATATAAGCTAAAAAAATATATTTTAATACGTATAACAGACACAATTCACACGTAACAGTCACTACTGAGTACTTCACAGAAACAAGCGATTCCAAGACTGTGGCCCAAACTCGATTCCAGAAGCACCATTAATATTATTAATTATTTTTTCAGTTATTATTGCGATACCCTACCATCCTCTTAAATATTCTCAGTCCATGTGTGTGTATAATATAATAAAATAGACATTTATTTACTTTTTACTTCATCCCTTGTGTGACGAAGCTAATTTTTTTTTTCATTTTATAGGTGTCAATAAAAATCTCATTACGCTAGAGATAAAAGAATGTCTGAACATTTATTAAGAAATACACATAAAACAATGTTTTTTTTTAAATATCTGTTTGATTCATAAAGTATATAGTTTAATGCAAACGGGGATAAATGGATCCCATTTTTTCCCTAATATCATAGATAGTTTAGTTAAAATAGTCCTCCAGTACAATACAACTTAACTGATCAGTTAAACTGATACCCGCAAAACGCGTTCAGTTTAGCTGTGAGTTTAACTGATCAGTCAAAACTGGCAGTTTAACTGAACGTGTATAAGTGATAATTAACTTGTTTGCATATTTGCTATTTTATACCTAACTTTATAGTGTAAGATTTTTAGAAATCTTAAAAAAGTGTGTTTTTATACATATCAGGTTACATGTAGTGTGTACTTCATGACATATTTATATTCTTATGTAAAAGATTATTTTTTAAGTATCATTCCATTTTTATTCTTAACCAAACAATCCGAGGAATATCTACAACTTGTAGATCTATGAAATGGTTTGTTAAGTAAATATTTGAAGATAGAGTTGAATACATTAGATAACGTGTCTATTGATAAATGTTATCTGTTATTGTTACTCAATATTAATTGTCGTTGACATCATTTGTGGATCGGATTTCATAATACTAGTTGGTGCATCATCACTTCAAAGGCTTCTTCTTTTTAGTTATATTGTTATACATAGAATGCCGGTGTATATTTAGCTTAGCAATATGACTATGAGTCACCTTCCACCAGGAAACCAGAGAGCCTGGCTTCTGCGTCATCCCTGCAGGAATGGTTAACATTATTACTGCATGACTAGTACACGTATTATGCAACACTGAAATAATATTAGGTCACTGAAAAAAATATCCTAAAAATAACATCTTTCAGCATTTTTGTACTAATTCCAAATTATTATTAATATTTTTCTGTCCCACTCGAGGACGATGAGAGTAACTAGTGACGAAAATTCAATACTATGTACTATATTGAAATTTATTTAGTATAGGAATTAAACTTAGGTACTCTCTTCATTACAATTTCAATAACACATTCAAAATGAAACTAAATTATAGAATATTTATTAAAATTTTAAAATCAACGAAAACAGTGTATAATAAATAAAATGACTCATAGTAAAAAAACTTTTTATGGATCCACACTATTAATATTGAGATTCCCAATGTTCTGGTTTCACTTTTTAATTAAGTAATATTTAGATAAGGTTTCGAAAATATACCTCATGAAATTCGTTCATTGATAATTGATGATGGGTAATCATATAATAATTTACTTCTTATTATTTCATATTTTTTTTTTTTTATATTTACGCCTTTTACGGCATATATAACTATAAGCAATATAAGAGATTAACGAAAAAAAGAGAAACATTCAAATAGGCTTTATATAAAGAAGAACAAAAAGTGACATTGTAATAAATTAAGGAATATTAATCTTAAAATAAGAAGGAAAAAAAAGTGTGTATTGCTCGACAAGAATCGGTCTACACTCAATGCAAAATTCACTTTTTCTAAAACCCGCAAAACAAAAGGTACATATTTATCCTATAGAATTTTTATTTAGATAAAAAAGAAATATGTAAATAGAATTAAATAGGTAAAAGGCTGTATTTTTATTGCATTAGTGATATAGTATATTTAATGACTTAAAGAAGGAATTATAACCGTTCATGATGTTAAAAATATTAATTGATATAAGTATACAGGAATATTGCGTTACGGCGATGACAACTTGTTGTTACAAAATGTATTTTCTCAAACCCAAAATAGTCTTTAAAAATAGTACAAATGCAATGGAGTATTTGTATTATTTATTTGCATGTGGATAGTGTATAAAAAGAGATACGATACCTGTCTGTATAAATAGTTAGTCACCGCGGCGGCCTCTTTTTAACTTGGCCAGAGCACTTCATCTTTCGCCTCTCCAAATAAAACAATTTTCATTTACATAAAATGACTCACTTCGAACGAACAAAAGTGTTTTTATTATGTGTGACGATTAGTCATAAATCGGACCAGAGATTGCTTTTGAAATTCAATCACTTCCCACCGACAATAAAGCACTTCCCCGTGAGAACAAATTTTTATAAAAATATTTTTTCACCAATAACTATTTAAATTGTGTTTTCTTAACAGTCAATTCATTGTATTAAATGAGATTAAGCGGTGTTTTATTTGATATTGTGCTATAGTAATTGAGTCATTTGTTATGTTTATTCAGTCCTTCATTGTTCATTAGATTGAATAAATAAGCATTCAAAATCATATAATATATAATGCTGAGTAATATTTATATTGAAATAATCAAATAAATATTAAAAAGGCGCAAAATTAAACTTTGTTCTTTTATACCCAATTTACTGTATTAAAATCTATAACATCTCTTCTCTTCTCCTAAGGCATTAATTTTAAATATCTACTACTATTATCCTCTTCATTTTCTCAGTAGTTTTTATACAACATCATAGTCAATATAGTGATTTATTTCATGCTCTTTTTTAAGATTACGGCGATTAAAATAATTAATAATATTATTATTTATTACACATTAAGGCGCAAACAAATACCGAGTCCTTCAAAATTAGGTGTTTATGGAATTAAACCCGTGAAATTGTTAACCATATTCCATATATGTAATACTAACTAATTTAATGTATATTACAATTTCTTTATTACATTTGAATTATATATAGTTTGATAATACAAAATATATTATAAGTGTCCTTAATGATTTTACTATATTTGTGTTTCACAATATTTTTGTTTTATTCATATAGTATTAAGTATTTGTTTTTATATATTTCTAAATTTTATTTTATTATTATTATTATTTATAATGTATTATATGTACATATTTTAGTAATTCTTCAAGTGGTTTTTTGTATTTTTTCCCATAAATTATGTTATGACTTATTAATTATTTTAATTACCAATTAATTGTACTCCATATTAAAATAATTAAAAGACTTCATAATGTAACAAAATATGGAATGTAAATTATATTTGATAAAGAAATTGTATAATAAAAATGGTATGAATTAGACGAAGGTGTACAGAGTATATAAATCTTTTTACCTATAACTTACATGAGAATTTTAATAACATTTTATTTGATATGAGAGGTAATATTAAATTATAAAAATATAAAATAAAACTCAATAATTAATTTGATCCATACAGGTATAACCCAATGATACAATATTATTTTAATGTTTATCCTTGTCAATTTATCACGTACATTGTACATGTATTATAAAAGGAGAGCCGACATAATATCGAGGATAGTGTGTCAAAATAAATAAGTGTGGATTATCACGGGTGACCGAGACTAGAGAGGACTTATATAATATTTATAAAATATAATAAGGCACATTAATAACTGGGTTCTTTATTAAAGATATCACAATGGATGATGGATGCAAGAACGAGAACCCTTCTTCATAGTCCAATTGACAGCTGGACACTTCTTATACTTCTAGTCCATCGTCTCTTTTATCAACATCAATACTCTCATCTTTGTCTAATGACTAGCGATTTATAAGCTTTATACATTAATAACAACTTGTAATAATGTAGAAAATTGTTTTGGTTGTATTTTAAAGAGGCGTTTCAAGTATTAAAAACACATTATTACAATAGACTCATTAAAAATTGTTACCACGAAAATATTAATCAAGATTGCGGAACATGTATACGAGTTTGAATGGAAACACAGTAATTTTTTTATATAATATATGATTCACGTCAGTACATCTGAATTCTCTATTGAAGTTCATTAAACACCTTTAATCACCTTGATTAGCGGTTAGATTAATTGTAATGAGTTCCGGACAAATAATAACATGACATTATAGAATCCTAGGAAATCATAATATTAATGTGATGTTTAATTTGATTATTTCTCAAAAACTTATACCATCATAACAAATATTTGTCTTTCAATTAATTTAAAAAAATGTCGTTTAAATTTCATTTTTAATAATATTAAACGTGTCTAATGTTCATAATTTTTTTTTTATTATTATTACAATTTCTTTATTATGCATAAGTTTTTACAGTGATTGATAGAACAATACATCTTTGGAAATATACTTAGGTGTACAGAGTGTTTACATCTTTTTACCTATAACTAACATGAGAATGTTTTATTTAAATTTGACATGAGTAATAGTATTAAATTATAGAAAGAATGGGAAAAAATAAAAACCCATTTACAAATTTGAAGATTAATAAATAATAACAACGATAAAAACAATATTAATAAAACAGTTACAAAATATATAATGCTTAAAAACTAAATAACAATTTGTTTGGGTAAAACCAAATTTGAGTTGAGTGGATTATTGGAAATTTTATTTTATTTTTAAAAATAATATCAGTTTTGGAAGTTCATTGGTAAAATGAACTTACGTTTCCTCGAGACATATTTGGTTTTATTTACATGTCTTATGATTGGGTTAGTCGGGAAGTTAGTCATTTTAGTGTAATGTTTTTTACTCAAATCTGCGATATTTGCTATTGATCATTTTTAACTTAATGTCCTCGTGGACTTCTTTAAGAAATGTGCCAGGTTCAAGATCTAAGGCCATCTTAAGACACTTGTTTTGGACAATTTGAATTTTATTAATATGACTTTTTGCCGCAGTAGACCAAGCTGGGCATCCGTACAAGAGAATCGGTCTGATAATTGATTTATAAAGAAGTAGCTTATTCTTGGGTGACAGCTGACTACGCCTGTTAATAAGTGGAGTCTAAGATAACTCCCAAATACTTGACTTCTTTGAGCCAAGGAATTTGTTCGTTATTGATATTAAGAGGGGGATGTGGGATCTCTTTCTTTTGTTAGTAAATATTATTGCTTCAGTTTTACTCTCGTTGAGTTTTAATTTCCAGCGAGAGTAATACTGTGTTAGTAGGTCTACAGATGCTTGGAGGCGTCTACGAATTGTGTCTAATCTGTAAGATGATGTGAATATGGCGGTGTCATCCGCGTAAAGAGCTAAGGAGCAATTACGAGGAATAGGGATGTCATGGATGAAGAGATTGAAAAGATAAGGAGCGATAATACTTCCTTGCGGAACTCCCGCAAGGATTGGATGCTGTACAGATTTAACATTGTTAATATCTACTGAGAATTTTCTGTTAGTAAGATAAGATTGAATAACTTTGGTGAGATATGGTGGAGTGTTAGTGTTAATTAGTTTGTGAATGATACCATCAAACCAGACTACATCAAAAGCTTTGGCAAAGTCCAGGAAAATCATTCCCGTACTTTTTTTATTATTAAAATTTCCTCTAACATGCTGTGAGATTCTTGTTAGTTGTGAAGTGGTACAATGGCCCGGTCTAAATCCGAATTGTTCATTAGGAATGACGCAATCCAGAGTTTTTCGCAGGCGGGTTAATATGACTTTCTCTAGGATTTTACTCATGCAGGGGAGGAGACTGATAGGACGATAGCTACTGGGAAGGGATTTGTCTTTACCAGGTTTAAATATAGGGACTACTTTAGCTGCTTTCCAATTATCTGGAAAATATCCAAGAATAAGACACGAGTTAAATATTTTAACCAAACAATCAAGAGCCTTTTGTGGTAAGTGTTTAATAAGAGTGTTGTTAATGTTGTCGTGTCCTGGTGATTTTTTATGTTTTGAGTTTTGAATAATATCAGAGATTTCAGAAAGAGTTACCTCGTCAATCTCACATTCAGAATAGTTGTGAAGATTCCTAATTGACTTAGTAACTGCTTGTTCTGTGAGACTATCTGTAGTGTCATTATGTGTCAATGTGTGTGCTTTAACGAATGTTTCAGCGATGAGATCAACTTTCTCCTGAGCCTTGTAAATAATTTTATTACAGTCTTCGCTCCAGAGCGGAGGGATAAAGGATGTTTTTCTAGTCATCGACTTACACATCTGCCAAAGTGAGTTATTTTGCGTTTTGAGAGACCTTATCTTCTGTTCCCAGGATTCATTTTTATGAATTTTAATTTTATGTTTAATTTCTAAAATTAGCGCATTTATGACAGATTTGAGTTTACAATTTCTTTTCTTTCGCCACTGATTCATTAATCTATTTTTTACATGAATTAAGTCCACAATTTCAGATGGAAGTTTGTTCTTAAAAGAATTGTTAATGGTTTTAACAGGAATATATAAGGCGGCGGCGTTCTTAATAGAATCTGTGAGTGTAGTGATTGCATTGTCAACGTGAGATGTGTTGTTAGTGTCGAATTTAAGTGTAACGTTATTGTTAATATGAGTTTTGTAAGCGTTCCAATTAGCCGTCTCATAACTAAAGAAGGTTTTTGGGGTGATTTTGTAATTTCCGCCGATGTTAAATACAATAGGGAGATGATCGGAGGAAAGTGACTTTATTACGTCAACTTCGGTGAGAGAAGGACAACCCTTAACCACTGCAATATCAAGGATGGATGGATATCCTTTGGGTGGGAAATGCGTTGGACTTTCGGGGAAAAGGATACGAAAGTCTTTTTTATCACAATATTCTCTTAGTAAACGGCCATCCTTATTTCCGCGAATACAGTGCCAAAAAGTGTTTTTACAATTAAGATCACCAGCAATTATAACATCCTTACCGAGAGACATAATTTTGTGGATATCATCTTGACAAATTTCTATTTTGGGTGGCTTATAAACCGAGGCAATAATGTGAGTTTTATTATTAATAGATACACTAATTGCTATTGCTTCAATTGAGTTAGTATTACGAATTACAACTTTCGAATGACATATAGAGTCTTTCATTACGATTAAAACACCACCCCCTGTTTTGCAAACTCGATCGTTGCGGAGTATTACAAAACCTGGTCTTCTCAGAATTATATTTGTATTAAGAAACGTTTCACTTATCAATGCAATGTCAACACTTTCTCTTAACATAAAGTCAATCATTTCGTCGAATTTATTTGAAATTCCCCGGGAATTCCAAGCAACAATCTTAATATTAGAACAGTGACTAACCTTAGACATTATCAAGCGATGCGGCGAGCTCCATGATGAGATATATCCTTTCATTCTTTGTCTGACATGTCTTTAGCTTCCGCTGAAGCTCTTGAACCTTCAATACAAGAGTCATCAGGTCTCCTATCGGCATATCAGCACTAGTGGGCGTGGCTTCGTAAGTCGGCGATGGATCGGTCGTCTTTGGAGCCGAGGCAGGGGGAGTACCTCGGGCGATTTGAGACCAGGTCTGGCCTCCAGCGGGGATTATCATCGGCGATGCGACGACTGGGTTAACTCCTGGACCACGAGTCACCTGTGACCAGGAGCGACCGCCCGTGATATTCGGTGGCGGCGCAAGAGAGTATCGGATGACTGGCTTCGTCGGTACAGTCGATGGCTTTGGGGCGGCCCTTAATTCGCGATATCTCAGGCGTTTAGGGCAGTCTCTGTAGTTGGCGGTATGATCACCGCCACAATTACAACACTTGGCTGGAGTGTCCGGCGTCTTCATGCATGACGCCGTTGAATGATCTCCTCCACATTTTACACATTTGTGTGGCTTGTTGCAGTTGGCTGCTGCATGCGAGAATTCTTGGCACCTAAAACATTGCGTGGTGTTTTGATTATTGGTGTACTTTTCTATGCTTATTTGCAATGGCAAAGGAATTGAATTTTTTTGAACATATTCATATCAGTACTCGGATCAAGATGTATGAGGTAAAGAGGATTTCTAGTGGGCTGTCCGTTTTTTCCCTTCATTTGAAAAATGTTAAGAAGAGTGAAATTAAGTTTACTGATTTCCTCTCTGATTTCATCCGTTGAAATGAGAGGAAGGCCTTTGATGACGCATTTTTTTGGCTTTTCATCTTTTATGGTAAAAGTATGATATTCTTTCTCGAGGGATTTAAGCCCAGCCTTTAACGTGTTGAAATCTTCCAAGTTGCGAGTCTGAATGCGAACCTGGTTGTTTCCTTTATAGTTAAGGTTAAAATCGGACTTAGTGAATTTTTTTATGAGAGTGATGTTATCCGAATGGGTTGAAGCTTTTAGAAAAATGGGAGGAATAATGCTCTTTGATTTGGGAGACGACAATTTTACTTCGTTAAGAGACGCGAATCTGTTATTGGATGGGATAGTAGTTGTATTTGGGGTAACGGCTCTAGGACGTTTGGCAGGATTTTTGGGTTGGAAGAATCCATCAATTGATGTTTGAGATACTGAAGTAGACGGAGACATTGTAATTATACGGTGTGATAGATAAGGAATTGAAAAATAAACCGGTACAACCTGATTTTTGTTGATTGATGTCGGGAATTTCGCTTTCGAAATAACTCGGGAATGAGTGTGCACGTTGGGTAAACACTTCACAATTTAGAAAGTAGAATAGCTGCGAAAGAGGTCTGCACCCTTCAAGCGTTCGGTAGCGAATGAATTTTTTTTTTATGCAGTTTTGCGTTTCCATGACAAAAAATAAAATAATCTTTCCACCATTGACAAATTTTCCTTGGTAGACTTAATTTTGATTTATTACAAAGGACAATCTATTATTATATTACAAACATAATATTTTTCTTGGTATTTTCCTCGTAGTGATAAAAATAAATGATCTGTATCAAAAAAGCGCACGAACACAATGTCGTATGTCAAAAAATCTTTTGATGAAATGTCACTCAATGGATACATGTTTTTTGTTAAATAATTCGGAAGGAAGTCATTTCGGTATTTTGTATTATTAGGGGGAGCTTTTTTGTGTTTTGGCGAATCTAATAAACGTCTCAATAATTCATACGAATTGTGATTGCCGAAATTGTAGCGTTACATTTTCTCATATTTGTTTTTTCACAATGCGCTCTTTATCGATACTAATAAATCCTTCTAAAAAGAGACTTCGGTGGGCAATAGAGAATTTATTCTTTGTTTACTTTTGTGGAAGTATTCCTCGTTGGTGGTCGAGATAATGTTATCGTTCAGGGTTCGATTCCGGCTGTTTAGGTCAACAAAGCGTCAGAATTATGCACGCTCGGTAAGGATTACTATTTATCCTTGGTGAATTATTGTATACATGATTTTGCTCTCGGTTGTCCAGGATATAAATCACTTCGACAGGAGTATTGTTAATGGAGAAGTCACTATCTACTGTGCCTGTTTCTCCAACTGACTACTTATTGACAAGAAACTAAAGCAAAGAGACCGCCTTCTTGCATTTCACAGCCAAATGTGTAAATTTACTAACTTCTCAAAATACGAGCCGGTTTTAATAAATATATTTTTTACAATGTTACAATTTTTGTTAGTAATCCTATATGTATACATTTCATCACGATGATTTTTTAATCAGCT
This sequence comes from Agraylea sexmaculata, assembly GCA_022606485.1. Taxonomy (NCBI): domain Eukaryota; kingdom Metazoa; phylum Arthropoda; class Insecta; order Trichoptera; family Hydroptilidae; genus Agraylea; species Agraylea sexmaculata. The sequence continues at coordinate 10,413 of JAGTTH010003340.1, forward strand.
TAAAAAAAATAGACCAATCTATATTGATGAAGATTGAACAAAACGCTCATTATAAATTATAGTAAATTTACGTTTTTTTTGTAGAATATATATGTTACCCCACAATCGAAACCTGTATTTCATAAATATTCTTCTACAAATGTAGCTGATATTCGATTGGACTAATTTAAAAGAAATCTTTATAATTTGCACCCAGAAACATTTTTTTAATTGAGTTTGGAATATAAATAATGGACATTAATATTTTTTGCTAGAGTTTATTAATGGCTTTATTAGACTATACATTATGTACCTTTTCAGGGTTCCTAAATAAGTGCGACTTCATAATTGCGATTTAACTACAATTCTTCAGTGATTAAACACATTAAATAAGTTTAGTCTAATATTTCTTTAAGACGGAAAATTCGAAATTTATGTTAATCTTGGGTTTCCTAGGCATGCGCCGTAAACGTAGACCGTAAAGACGGCAATAGAGTTGCTTTACTATAATTTTGTTCGGTTTTTTGTTAATTTAATGCCTCGCCTGAGGGTCAGACAAGTCATTAACCAACAAAAAAATCGATCATAAGTGTAGCTAAGTAACTCTGCTATCGTATTTACGGTGACGTATTGCTGAAAATCCATTACTTAAAAAATAAAGTTGATAAAAATAAAAGGCATTACGCATCTGTCACACATATCTCTGAAAATTAAATAAAAATGATCAATGTTCATAAATAAATCATCTCATATGAAAATCAGATGAATAGTTATCGTTCTATCAAAAAAATGCTTGAGAATCGCTTGAATCGCAAGTGGGAGTAAACTTTTGACTGAAAGGCACAATGCGTCGTATTTAGAGAGATATGGGTTTCTTATATTTCGGCAAGGATATGTCTATTGATGGCGTCGACACAATAAGGGGAGTTTATGTTTTATGTGGAAACGAGGACAGAACACCCATATGACAATTATTCGGCACATTGACTATGATCTCTGCGGGCGGGTAGGCTATTGGGATGACAACACTACACACTATTCCACATTATACTGAAGAAGCCATTCCGAGTAAGTTCAGACCGAGACTAATATGACCTTACAATCATTATCTATTATGTGTTTTTGTACAACATCTCCCTTTGCACAAAAATAACAGAATATATACAAATCCGACCATGTGGTGAATATCCGCTTTTCTATAGTAATGAAGTCTGTTGTGATGACATGCAAAATACACAATGTCTGATTAAAACGATGATTATAGCCGGTTTAATTGAATTTGCTTGCGAGTGGTGGTCACGATCTCTTCATTACACTGTCCATATTTGTGTTTTGTAAAAATACTTACAACAATTTATTATAATGCATTCGTTTCACAATAGATAAAGACATTCAACCGCCAACAATGACTTGCGGCTCGTTTGTCACTGTATGCGCATAATATACCTATACACCGCAAACCACACATTTAAAAATAATAATTAGAACCAATCCACATCCAATACAGTTCTTATTAAATAATAATCAGAGAACGGATAAATATGAATGCACTGAAGTGCCTAGAAGAACTGGACACCGTGCAGGTTATATTTTTTAAAAATTAGTAAATTGTATCATTCTACTCAAATTCTCACAGGACAATCTAATAATATTAATAAAATAAATTATATCTTTGAAATTTGCCCATCCACCCAGTATTTGGCTACATTCAACATAGTTATTTCTCCCATAACTATAAAAAATTGTATGTAAATTAATGTGTGAATATTGTAGAATTTAAATAGAATAATGTAATTTACCAATTTAAAAAAAATATAACCAATGCAGTGTCCAGTGCTCTAAGGCACTTCAGTGCACCCACTTAATCTGAACTATGATATTTATAAATCGGTTTAAACATATACATATACCTATATAAAAATAAAAAAAATTAACCAATTGTCTTTAAAAAAGAGTAGGTTGGTGAATTGAGTAAATTTTTATTATTTTATTATTAAAAACTAGTTGTTATCATATTTAAAACTATATTTGCAACATATTTATTTCTAGTTATTTCGAATTTTATAATTAATATTTATAAATATTATTATGTTTGATTAAAATTTTGCAAAAAATGCATTTTTTAAATCACTAAAGAGCAATAAACCGTCATGATTTTTAATTATTTATTTTAGTGTAAGAAAATATGAAAAAATAATTGTACACTGTTTTCGATTACAAATATTTCAGTTTATTTATGAATTAGGTTTTGAGTAGAATATAACTTTTTTTTTCTCTTATGACCGAGTGAGTTATTTGTAATATTATTTTTAATTTTTTATCCGTTCAAATATATATTTGTACAGTCACATGAACAAGTCAATGAATTTGTCGATATTCCAATTAAATTTGTGTATTTATTGTAGAGTTAGTCACGAAATGTCCCTCAGGCTTGTCTGTCTATCATCGGCTTTTTAATTGCAAAATCCATTGACCAGTTATATTAGTTACATTCAGAAATGTATTGTTAAAATAACTACTTTAGCACCATATTTTACTATTTGTTAAAATTGGTAATTCAGGAAGCATTTTGTAACACGCGTTTTTCTAAATTCGTTTGATTTGAAGGTCATTTCAGTCACGTAGTATCACTTTTTTTCTAATTTAAATAGGTTTACATTTAAAAAATGTTAATAATTTATATTGGTTTTGATTGTCATTCAAGATTTTTGACTGAAACAGGATTAATACCCACAGGATAAAACATCATTCCTTTATTTATCGACAAATTGGCCATTCAAAAACTGAACGACTTTTTGAGGACATTGTTATGTTGAAGGAGACTAGTAAGAAATACTGCTAATGAACCTAATACTTGAAGACTTTTTGTAGTACTCTTAGGAAAGCTCCTTGTCGATACATTTATACACTCAATTGTCAGAATGAGTCACAATGTTAAAATTTGTTCACATAAAAGAGATAATAAAAGTTGTCATGATCGATTGTAAACGTTAAACCAGCCGAAATAACGCCTCTCTAAAATCACCATCAATTTTACTCTCCTACATACTAAAATGTATACTAAAGAAATCAAATTAATTATTACCAAGAGGGGGATAATATTGTCACAAAAACTATAATAAATCTGAGGTATTCTTAGAACTGTTTATTTTTCATACTGTGCATGAATATTTATCCTTTTTATTAGTACAATCGTAAACGGTATATATAAATAAAAAAGTTTGAAACAACAATAGATGGCCATTTTTAATTTTCAAATCTTAGTGTGAAAATGAGACCTAAAAATAAGCGTGGCAAGTTTAGTAGGTTAAGATTAGAAGAAATTTAGATAAATGTCCAAATTGAGATGTATGTAGATAGGCAATGCAGTTAACAGGCTGTGATTAGTCACACGGAATAAAAATAATTCATATGTTTGACGAACTTTTTGTCTTATTCTTCTACAATTATAATAAACAACATAATAATGCAATAAAATAAAAATAGTAGTATTGTGTCGCAGAGTATCAAGATTTAATATACGCTTTTATCTATGCCCTCCCCTACATCATTCTTATTTTTATTCGGGCACATTAAACGTCATTTCGATTTGGCGTTCGAGTATTTGATTGTTGCACTTGAAGAGCAGCTCTTTTATTCTCTTTTTTGATACTCTTCATCCTGGTGAATATCTTTTCCACCTCTTTACGATTGACTCCTCTATACTGAAGATAGATAGTGGCAGCTGCCTTGTCGGATTTACGGCATAGGATCAACTGATACTGGGGATTTATGTTCTCTTCGATGTCCTCCACGTACATAACATTATTTAAAAATTATTATATTCAAACATATCCATTATTGATTGTTCAAAATCTAGTGAATCGTCACCACATCTTATAAAATTAAAGAATCAATAGAAGTGTGATACATAATATAACAGCTTGGCGTAAAAACAGCAGCTGTCACAAGAATCAATTTTTTTTAAAGAGAGACTAGAAAATATATTTGCTTGATTTAGAAATACATATTTTGAAAGGTATTTTTTCATCCGCTGTTTTAAAAGAGATGTCCTTTTTTCAAATATTTTTATTAATTATGTAAACTTTTTGACGATACCTGTTTTTTCATCAAGATCTGCAATTATTTTTATTAAAACATTCATATTAATCGAATTAGTTTTATGGGAAGAACGTAAATTTTGTATTTAATAAAAAACATATACTTCAAGAATTTTATATAAATACATAGTTGAGAATATGCTTTTACTTTTATTAAAAACCACGCAAAACCACGCAAGAAATAGAATGATTTTATAAAAAATAAAGCCTTATTTGTCTTGCTTTTAAACTCTTCTTATGAATTTTATTTAAACAGCATGTGCGATTTTATTGCGTATCTTATCGAAAACAATATATTGTGATATGTTCAATATAAGATGCTCCTTTATACATATTAATGCTGTGTAAAAATTGAATGTGCTGCAAATAAAAAAGAGCAAAAGCGTGCATCGAACGTAAAATGGGCATAAAATAGGTCTTTTTTACTGGAAACTTACTAATACACCAACCATCCCCATCCTTTACTATAAACAACCCTCATCCCTTTGTGAGTAACAACACATTCGAATTAACCACCCGGGTGGGACTATAAACTTTCCCTAATAATAATAATGGTGAAAGAACTCAGATCCAATGATGGTAAACCGATACTTTTTTATAGAGAGCACTTACTATTGGAAGTCACAAAGTTTCTTTGACGAGATCTTTGAATTTAACAATGTAATCAATGGAGGTATTTAATCTCTTAAGATCTCATATAAAAAATAGTTGGTATAAGTATTTGACTTCTGGTTTTTTAATTATATATTGCACCAGAAATATTATTGTGGTTGAATACGATTATAGCCAAAAAATAGTGACATAATAGAAAAAAAAATGCAGATTTATAAACATGAAAAATCTAACTACCCTTTCCACAAACTCTCAATAATAATATATATTTGCTATAAAAATGTGAATAAAACAAACTTAGTGCCCAGACCAATATTCTAGATAGGTTGGTCAATATAAGAGGATACTTAGCGGGAGGTATTGTCATAAAATATTTTTTTATATAAAAATCACATATCAAAAAACTATTACATCATATGACTCACAGTGTCATAAAATGGAGTATAGAGATTTTTAATAACAGCACATAATGTCCACCCCAATATATTTATTAAATGCGTTTAAAATATAAAAATCTTCAGTCCTTTGATTAACATGCGTGTGATAGGATTATGGTATTTTTATACCGTAGTCGTCTTACCCCCTTTCTGTGTTTCTTTTTTTTTTTCAATCATTTTTCAAACAAATAATGTCGTATAGCTAAGCGGGGAATTGAATGCGCCTACGATTTGTATTATTTCATACTTGGTTGAACTGTACCCCGTATAACCCCCAGTCAAAGGGTATGACAAATCTATTGTGGAGAAAACAAGAAAAATCACCATACCGCATAAAAAATAGCATTGTCTCTATATTCGGAAAGAGGAAAATTCGTTTGATGTATGAGTCAAGGGGTTTATTTGATTTTTTTCAGTCCTTCTAAGAAACAGACTTAATTAAAGCCGATTGAGTTCAATATACTTAAATTATATATTTTATTTGTATTGGATTGGGTGTATGAAAGGAATACCACAATTTTATTATTAATGATTCTAAAAATAGACCTGCTTAGTAATAATTAGAAACTAAATCTCCCTAGATGGTTGACTCTATGAAATAGTTAAAAAACAAAAAAAATTATAAATATAATTCACTCGTTTGTTGTACTAATAATTGTCGAAGATCAAGGATTTTTTATAAAATTATTGTTTTGTGAAAAAAAAATAAATCTAGTTTATTTCATTTCTTTGTTGCTATCACAAGTTTTAACCATTTTAACCAAAAGAAAAATTAGAAATGTTTATCAATTCCACAAAAAAATACATTTATCCAATTTTCAATTGATAGAGATTAATTTAGGGATATGTAATATTCAAAAAGACACAACATCGAAACAAAAACAACTGGGTATTTTTTTTAAATATTATTATGAATAAATAATAACAGTATTTTAGTGATTAATTTGTCTGGAATAAAACAGCTTTTAAATAATTATGAAATTGGTTAATTAATTTAAGTCGAAAAAAATTGAGCCTGATCTTCGCAGTTTTAGTAGATGGGTTTAGACTTGATTTTGCATCCTTTTGTCCTTCATGTCATTATTTGATTATTATTATTTAAAAAACATTTTAATGAGATGCACTTAAATGAAGATGACATTAGTTTAAATTAAATAAGCTTATATTTTTTCCGTAAATGATGCTTTAGAATGATATAACTTGGCTATGGATGCCCACAATATATTCCATAGTTTACAATACAATAGAAATGTTATCACCCCATGTAGGTTACAAGTAGTACAAGCAGTAGTACATAGTTGTTGTTATATAAATATAATACACAGTAAGATGTCCCAAGGTGTCACATACACACAAGCCACTACATCAATCTGTCCTTTCTCTCATGCATTTTACATTAACTTCTGATGCGTACACTTTATACTCTTGTTCCTCACATTTCATTTCATTTCTTCCCCTTTTCCACACATGTGGAACTATTGAAATGATATTGGGAAAATTTCATATATTACACAGAAAAGGTACCCTCCATAATAGTATATGTAACATTTAAATTGTTATGGAGAACATTTGTTGATTCGTGCTATAAGTGGTTTTAGAATTGCTTTGATACTTCAAATTACAGTCTCATTTTACTATATTAAAATGAGTTGACTAATCCAATTATTATAAGTCATGCAAATAAAACAAAATATGCTTCAATGAAACGAATTATATATACCACTCAACTTATAAAATTAAATCAAAGGTGTACAATTTGAAATGTATTTAATACCAACGAATAGCTATTTTTTTTTCTATTAGTATTTATTAATCATACATAAATACGAGGTTATACTGATTTTTTATAATGAATATTAAGTATAAACCATTTAATTTCATGGTTTATTTTTAAATTAATTTATTGTATGTAAATTATATTGTTTCATTTGTCATTGTTGTTTAAAAAATTTATTTATTATGATATAAAATTAAATAAAGTTAAATTATTCACATGACTGAGCAAAATTTAGTGTGCGGACAAAAAAAATAATTAATTTTAACATTATATTATAGCAAAATAATTCCGAAAAAATGAATTAACCTCGATATACCAATCATCTCAGCCATAGATGTGTAAGTGATTGGTTCAATTAATTTCAAAAAGATTATATGAAACATTAATTTTAAACAAAATTTTAATTTTTTTGAAAATGTATATAATTGCGTACGGTGATATAGAGTGTTGAATAATTTATCAACATGCTTAAGTAATAAAATAATTTAAATAAGTAAATAAATCATAATATTTAGGAGTTATATGCGCAGTAAAGGGCCGCACGCGATACAGTCAATCTTTCATCATCTTGAACCGTTTTGTTTGGTCTTTTTTTATCTTATTACTATTTTCGAAAAACGGTCGTTGGGGTTAAGTTTTTTATAGTGGAAGACCCTCAGTCGATGATGTGTTTACTGAAACGGCTTCTAATCTCATACTATATCTACTACTATTTTACTATGACACAGGTGCACCATAAACAATATAAACTGACCCCGTATAGTAAAAGGCTTTTTAAATTATAACCATTTTCGAAGATCGTATTTACGACACGTGTGTAATTTAATATGCGCCTTGTGCACCGTCTTCATATGGTTCGTATTCCTTGTATTGGTATATCTACAACAAGGACACACTCGAATATGACCCTTGTGCAAGATTATCTTAAGGCTGTTAATCTTCTCCTCGAAGAGCTTGTTGTTGATATTTTTCGGTTTTGAGAGCTAGTATGGCCGCTTGGTGCATCACGAATATCAAATGCACTTCAGGGTTGAACCAATACATTTATTAATTATATTATTAACTATTACAATGCAATTATACTATTAATTATAATTAGGAGTTTATAAATATTACAATTTATTTATTTAAATTGAATATGAGCATTGTTCATATTATACAAAACATCTTATGACTTAGGTGTACAGAACATATAAATCTTTTTACCTATAACTAACATGAGAATAACATTTTTATGTGACATTAGAGATACTTAATATTAAATAATAAAAAGTATGGGGAAAAATAAAAAAAACCCATTTACAGATATTTGAAATATATAAATATGCACTCTTAAATTAGTCAACATAATAACTATACATAAACGGTGAAAATAGTTTATGAGATGATCATTGGGTAATTAATGGGGCAATTAGTTGTGTTTGTTTATAAATCGGAATTTTCAATGATTTTTTTTTTAAAAATCAACAAATTGAATTTTTGATTTGTTCATATAGTACAAAACATCTTATGAATTAGACTTTGGTGTACAGAATATATAAATCTTTTTACCTAAAACTAATATGAGAATAACATTTTTATGTGACATTAGAGAGGCGGGGAATGGTCAGGAGAATATTATTAAACGATTAATTGATTCCTTATAAATATAATTCATACATTAATTAAACATGTAGGTAAAATACGAAATTTGTTTAATGTAAAATGAGTGGACTAAATCGTTAATGTCTAACGAGATCAACAAAAGATCATTTTACTAGAATTTGTATTTTAATGCTTGGTAATAACAAAAATTACTCATATAATAAAGTTTTCACAAATATCTGACGTTTTGTTTTACTTTATTTTGAATATATATATTAAGAGACGATAAAATTTATGGGCTAGTGAAAATCTGAGTGTCTGAGCCACTGTAATACTGAATTTGTATGTTTTTTATTTTGGTTGAAATATAAATCAAATTGTATATATGTATGTATATATTACAATTTAAATATTTAATTTGCTTATACTGAATACTTTGAAACACACGAATTTGACTTACATTATTGACTTTTATACAAATACATTATTTACGTTGATATGTTGAAATTATAATAGTAAGAACTCCCCATATTTTTTATGAATAACCTACATGTTAAATCTTGTATTACTCGTGTGCTGCATCACGGCAAATCGCAGTGATGATAATTTAGCTATTTTACATACAGTTAATTATACATTTTACTCTAAAAATTCATAAAAATAGGCCATGTGTAGCTTCATTTATTCATTCGCATTTTATCAGCAACGATCGAGGTCTTGTTAGTTTACCTTATCTTAAAATTATTGTCATCAGATTATACGGTGAATTTATTAAAAGTATTATAGTTGCAATTTTTATGAAGGGATGTCAAATCGAGTATTAGCCACAGGTGACAGATATCCATGTTAGTCACTGTCTTACTTCAAAGCCACTGGTAACATACTTTAACCCAAGCAATAGATTAATATGAACAAGATAATAGCGAACCAGCTTAATAGGTCCATTCCGTTCTTATTATAAAGGAAATTTTATGTATTGCACTAAATACATCTGGCGTATTAGGTATTTCAACCTATTTTAAATTGTTGTTGTATCACAGTGTCATATTTTTTTAATAAAGAGTGTGCTTTTAAGCAGTGACAATATTTAAAGGAAAGGTTTAATAAAATATTCTCATCGATTGAAATTTACCCTTGTATGAATATTTTTTTTTGGAATTTGAATTGTCCAAACGATGAGTGATGAATTAAATGATGATAAAATACCTAAACTTCATATGTGGTAAATTAAATTATTGATAATGGTCTAATAGCTCAGAGGATAAGAAGCGTGGCTACAAATACTGTGGTCATGGGTTCAAATGCCGCTCAAGTCAAGAATTTTTAAATTGATTTGATCGGTTATTACGACTGGGAGATTAATAAAATCCCGACCGATCGTCTTGATCCAGGTTTACTCTGATTTCCTATATTGTAAGGTAAATACTAATTATTAAGTCAGTGACCTGTGTAACTAGTAATAGTTAAGATCACCGACAGACAATTAACATGTTGTTGTGTCTATAAAACACTCTCAAAGCTCCATCAGAGATGTATTCCAGACGACTTTTCTCATAATAATAATAATTTAAAAAAAGATAATATAATGTAAAATCAATGGGTAGCCCTCAGAATGATCTTGTTAGCAGTATAGTGTGGAGGGGCCAGGGGCCAGGGGCGAGGGCCGGGGCCGGGGCCGGGGGCCGAGGGGCCATAGTACTGTGGTGTGTTACTGGCAAACGTTGATCCCTCGTAAAAGTGTCCTTGGAAGCAAGTCTTCGTAGTATTCTTACTATAACTATACTCCATCAGAGTAACACGTGGTCTTCCACTGTGACGTCACACGTGCACCGACCTACGACACACACCAACACTACTTCAACAACAACCATCAGTCATAACAAATCTACATTTATTTTATTAAATTATATCCTCAACGGTAAAACAGAATATCCAAAAATGAAGGATTTTAAATAATAATAGTATTTAATACATATGAGCCGCCCTGTGGCCCAGTGGTTAGTGTAACGGATTCGTGAGTGAAGACTCCCGGGTTCGATTCACGGCACCGGAGTCACTTGGTAGATCTAGCTTAGCAAACTAGATCTTAAGTACTCATTGCTGTGTGGTGGCCTGGGAAACCATCTCTACTATATTCTCCCGTAAAGGCCAAGGTGGCCTGGCCAACCCCTTATAAAGGGACTCCCGTCAATAGGGAAGGCGTCACGGTATAAGAATTTAATACATATTGATGATAAGTACATTCTAATACCAACATCTAATTATGTATTCTTGTTTTAAAACAAATGAAACTACTGTTGATGTTCTTGGTGGAATTTCAAGAAATATGTTCGTTGTAATTTCCACTGTAATTTTAATAAGAATATGACTATATGTTAGTAGTCGAAAGCACCTACTCTTATTAAAATTACTGTGGAAATTCCAAATAACAATTTTCTTTAAAATGAAACTGCATCGAATCAATCATATGCTACTTATTTACAAAAATATTACATTAAAATTTCCACAAACCTACGCATATAATTGTAATTATGATAAAATAAAATATTAAGAGCTATATTAAAGCGAAATTTAATCTGTTGTTTGAAACTATGTATGTTTGAATCATATTTATATTATAAATGGCCTTAGTTCAAGCTTTGACGTATTTTTTTCACATATAGCTACAAATATTATGGTCATGGGTTGAAATACCGCTGTAATAAAAAAAAAACAAATATTTCTATCTACCATTATCGATCGCCATTATCCAGGTGCACACTGATTTTTTGAATTGCAAGGTGAATACTGAAAGAATTATTAAATCGGGCAGAGCCGCGCTGTCGATGACGTATGTAAATACGATAAAATTAATTAACACAATGTTCTGTCTAAAAATAAAAATTTGAATATATATATTCAAAAAAGTGTAAAATCCCTGAAGTAGTTAGCATTGGTTGTATTACTGTAGTATAGTGTTGGTAAACAAGTACTGACTGGGTGAAGATGTATTTTGCTGCTGCAACATCATAATATTTTGTTCCACTGCCACTATTTATTCTAATTGAATACAATTTTAAAAATCCACACGACACAAAAAGAAGAAGAAAAAATATTCGAGAGATAATGTATTAATATACAAATTGTGTATTGGGTATAAAGTTCACGTGTCGGTAATTGAGCGAGTCGAACAACAGTAGAAACATTCATTTTTCAAAAGACGTGTCGCTACTTGAATTTTAAAAAGATTTATGTTTATTATTGTTCCATTCACTTTATGTGCTCCACAATTATTTATGATAATTTTTACCGTTTTTTCATTGTAAACAAATGCCAATATATCAAGTATTCTTATATGCATGTACATAAGTGGGCAGGTATGAATTCTGTGTGATTAATTCGCCAAGCTTTACGGAAAGTGTTTTCATCCATTAGACTAAGATTGTGTACTCTTCGGATATTGTGGAGTCCAGGTTCGATGCTTTTTGGTTTTATTTGTGTGCCAGTTAGAGTTGAACGTGTTTGACTGCTTTTGTTGGTTCATGCAGTTGAGCTGTTCTTAATTTCCATGTACATTATTATTTTTTAGCCTCTTTTGAAACTACCTTCGTACTTTTAGCACAGTACCAAATAGTCTACGTGGAAAAATTATTTGTTCAATGTTTACTTTTTAGATCCAATACTATCGTATGAAAGAGTCGATTTGGTACATTTAACAAATTTATTAATTAATAAAAACACCATCATAGATAATAAATTTTATTAAATGTTAGAGTGGGCATTCGATAATTTTATTATGATATATTTTCACAAATTTTATTCAGAAATAAAAATCTTTACCATGAACATGAAATTTTGCCAAGAAAGAAATGTCATCTCTGTTGAAAAAAATCATAAAATGTTGCTTAACCCAAACAAATGCCCTTGAAGGGAAAAAAACTGCATTTTTTTGCTTGCTAAATAATTATGGATATTAATTATACACTTTTTACAATTATCACACAATTTAATCGTTTACTTAATAAAAGTGGGCTTGTGCCTAAATATTTTCAAAAAAATTATTATAAAGATCTTTTATATACTATTTTAAAGATTGCAAACGAGGTTTCTTATTCAGTAGAATTATCGGTTAAATTATGACTCTACTAACTGATTTATTGTATATTATTTATATAGAATCTTTTAAGAGAATTTTTGCAAATTGGTTTTTTTTCGATACAACAAAATGTTAGTTAATAGTCTGTCGGTGATCTTAACCGGTGATGTTACCAACAGAGCGGCTTAATAATTGTCTCAGTATTTCCTTTACAATCTAGGAAAACAGAGTAAACCTGGATCGAGTCGATCAACATTTTTTTATTATACAATTTCTTTATTAAATATAATTTGCATACAATGTTTTAATACATTATGATTAGATGTTACAATATTAAGTTTATAGACTTAGTCTTTTACTTATTTTAAAACGGAGTACAATCAATTTATATTTAAAATAATTAATAAGTCATAACATAATTTATGGGAAAAAAATACAAAAACATAATATATAATAATAATTAAATAAACTTTTTATTACAATTTCTTTATTATGCATAAGTTTTTACAGTGATTGATACAACAATACATCTTTGGAAATATACTTAGGTGTACAGAGTGTTTACATCTTTTTACCTATAACTAACATGAGAATGTTTTATTTAAATTTGACATGAGTAATAGTATTTAATTATAGAAAGAATGGGGGAAAAAAATAAAAACCCATTTACAAATTTGAAGATTAATAAATAATAGCAACGATAAAAGCAATATTAACAAAACAGTTACAAAATATAATGCTTAAAAACTAAATAACAATATGTTTGGGTAAAATCAAATTTGAGTTGAGTGGATTATAAGAAATTTAATTTTAATTTTAAAAATAATACCATTGGTAAAATGAACTTAGGTTTCCTCGAGGCATATTTGGTTTTATTTACAATTCTTATGATTGGGTTAGTCAGGAAGTTAGTCATTTTAGTGTAATGTTTTTACTCAAATCTGCGATATTTGCTTTGATCATTTTTAACTTAATGTCGTCGTGGACTTCTTTAAGAAATGTGCCAGGTTCAAGATCTAAGGCCATCTTAAGACACTTGTTTTGGACAATTTGAATTTTATTAATATGACTTTTTTCCGCAGTAGACCAAGCTGGGCATCCGTACAAGAGAATCGGTCTGATAATTGATTTATAAAGAAGTAGCTTATTCTTGGGTGACAGCTGACTACGCCTGTTAATAAGTGGATATAAGGTGTTAATAGCCAAGTTGCTCTTGTCCACAGCATATTTTACATGCTTGGACCAGTTCAACTTGGAGTCTAATAACTCGAAGATAATCGAAGATAACTCCCAAATACTTGACTTCTTTGAGCCAAGGAATTTGTTCGTTATTGATATTAAGAGGGGGATGTGGGATCTCTTTCTTTTGTTAGTAAATATTATTGCTTCAGTTTTACTCTCGTTGAGTTTTAATTTCCAGCGAGAGTAATACTGTGTTAGTAAGTCTACAGATGCTTGGAGGCGTCTACGAATTGTGTCTAATCTGTAAGATGATGTGAATATAGCGGTGTCATCCGCGTAAAGAGCTAAGGAGCAATTACGAGGAATAGGGATGTCATGGATGAAGAGATTGAAAAGATAAGGAGCGATAATACTTCCTTGCGGAACTCCCGCAAGGATTGGATGCTATACAGATTTAACATTGTTAATATCTACTGAGAATTTTCTGTTAGTAAGATAAGATTGAATAACTTTGGTGAGATATGGTGGAGTGGTAGTGTTAATTAGTTTGTGAATGATACCATCAAACCAGACTACATCAAAAGCTTTGGCAAAGTCCAGGAAAATCATTCCCGTACTTTTTTATTATTAAAATTTCCTCTAACATGCTGTGAGATTCTTGTTAGTTGTGAAGTGGTACAATGGCCCGGTCTAAATCCGAATTGTTCATTAGGAATGACGCAATCCAGAGTTTTTCGCAGGCAGGTTAATATGACTTTCTCTAGGATTTTACTCATGCAGGGGAGGAGACTGATAGGACGATAGCTACTGGGAAGGGATTTGTCTTTACCAGGTTTAAATATAGGGACTACTTTAGCTGCTTTCCAATTATCTGGAAAATATCAAAGAATAAGACACGAGTTAAATATTTTAACCAAACAATCAAGAGCCTTTTGTGGTAAGTGTTTAATAAGAGTGTTGTTAATGTTGTCGTGTCCTGGTGATTTTTTATGTTTTGAGTTTTGAATAATATCAGAGATTTCAGAAAGAGTTACCTCGTCAATCTCACATTCAGAATAGTTGTGAAGATTCTTAATTGACTTAGTAACTGCTTGTTCTGTGAGACTATCTGTAGTGTCATTATGTGTCAATGTGTGTGCTTTAACGAATGTTTCAGCGATGAGATCAACTTTCTCCTGAGCCTTGTAAATAATTTTATTACAGTCTTCGCTCCAGAGCGGAGGGATAAAGGATGTTTTTCTAGTCATCGACTTACACATCTGCCAAAGTGAGTTATTTTGCGTTTTGAGACACCTTATCTTCTGTTCCCAGGATTCATTTTTATGAATTTTAATTTTATGTTTAATTTCTAAAATTAGCGCATTTATGACAGATTTGAGTTTACAATTTCTTTTCTTTCGCCACTGATTCATTAATCTATTTTTTACATGAATTAAGTCCACAATTTCAGATGGAAGTTTGTTCTTAAAAGAATTGTTAATGGTTTTAACAGGAATATATAAGGCGGCGGCGTTCTTAATAGAATCTGTGATTGTAGTGATTGCATTGTCAACGTGAGATGTGTTGTTAGTGTCGAATTTAAGTGTAACGTTATTGTTAATATGAGTTTTGTAAGCGTTCCAATTAGCCGTCTCATAACTAAAGAAGGTTTTTGGGTGATTTTGTAATT
>JAGTTH010003351.1:0-77402 GCA_022606485.1 Agraylea sexmaculata
CTTTAAAAAAAATCTATTCCTTGTTTCTTGTGATTTTAGTGCAAATTTCAAACTTTAAACATGCTGAGAGACGAGCTAATACACCAATGCTCTTGTCATTTCTTAAACCAAGTTATTTCTACTGTTTGATATTTGCTCTACAAGCATAAGAAAAAAGAAGAAATATCGTAAAAAAAAATATTTTTTAAACCAGGTTAGGTTGGTTTAAAATTTTTGTGCTTCTCGAAAAAAAGGAGTAGGAATAAATTGTATATTTAATATTTAAAATTAATCACTATCTCCTTCTTTATTCCTATAGATTATTATATTTGTCATTAAGATTTTCCTAGTTTTTTTAGTTGGACAATTTTTTTTAATCGGCAAATTTATTATAATCTTTTT
The DNA here is from genome assembly GCA_022606485.1 of Agraylea sexmaculata. Classification (NCBI taxonomy): domain Eukaryota; kingdom Metazoa; phylum Arthropoda; class Insecta; order Trichoptera; family Hydroptilidae; genus Agraylea; species Agraylea sexmaculata. The sequence continues at coordinate 382 of JAGTTH010003351.1, forward strand.
ATAATACACTAAATTAAATTAAAAAATCTTAATGAATCACAATCATTTTTCAGGATTATTTCAATTTAATTCAGTGTATTTATTATATATGTTCAAATCAAACAATAACAGTTCACATTATAATTTTATTTATCCAACCCGAGGTATTTTTTATGGGATATATATATTTGGTCAGTACACCTTAAAATCCAGGGGATTAGAAAAAAACAGGATTGAGATAATTGTTTAGGATTTTATTTATAATTATTATTACTTCCGAATTACATATGAATACAAAAAAATATTATTCAATGAATTGATTCAATAAATTTAATTTATAGAAATAAATTTACATAATTGTTGGAGGTATTCAATATAATAAGTGTAGTGTGTGCGTGCGGTGCGTATGCGTGTTCACCAATACTACCAAGCTCTAGTCTATTCGTACACACGATCTAGCACGACTCTCTTACACAAAATTATATTGAATACTACCCTCAAAGTAAACCTGGAACAAACCTATTTATATATTATTTTAATTATTGAAGGATTCCAACCCACGACTGCAATCAATTTTATTTTTATTAATATCAATACTTAAATCAGCAAATTTGAAACAATTTACTTTCTCCACCACTTATGAGTGTTTTTTTAATGTATCTTATATACAATACGGCCCTTAATAATAGTTTTACAATGTGACCAATAAGGAAATCTTAGCACCATCATAAATTAAGACGAAAAATTAAAAAAAAAATCATTTCGATTACTAATCTTTGAGAAACGGTCATAAAGAGACGGTGCGGAAAAAATACATATATTCGCTATCAAGATTGTGGACATGGTGTTTGAGCATTTCTAAAAAAAAAGAGGCTCATCAAAATCGGTGGCTAAACAGACTCTTATTCAACAAACTAGTTTCCACATATGTATAAAAATTATAGGGACCGAGAAAAATCTCACTGAATTTCATTTAAAAACGACGTAAACAAAGTTGAAGAAGTGTGTCGGAAACTGGTTTACCGAGTGACTTTCTTCTTCTATTTGCTCTCAAGAAATGTGACATTCGCTATACTTGGTAAGAAAAACAAGCAACCACAATAAAAAATGCCATCAAACGTGATATCTGTGTTTATTTTTCTTCAAATGAACGAGATTACAAAGGTTGAAAGTTACATAGACCGTTATTGGTTGATCATCAATGGTTCATTCACCGGTGGACGTAACGTGTGATTATTTTTTTTTCACTCTTATATTAAATTATTCGCTATGAATGAAACTGGACATGACATGTACTTTATAATATCACTAACAAGTAGCATTTAAAATCAATTTTCACATTTTTATACTGGCCTAAAACTAACCTAACCTAACAATTTAACTAAATCATTCATACTTAATAAATAAATAAAACAATATTTTTAAATTCACATAATATTTCTGTGAAATCGGTTGAACCAATCAGAGATTTTACATATTTTAACATTATATTAAAGTGTGTTAAAGCGAAATGATTCTGATAAAATGAATGTTACTTAACAGATTGTCACCCTAATATTAGTGATACGAGTAATAAAAGTCCAGTAATAATAAGGCCTTAATATAATAAAAAAATCATATAATTAAAATTGTTAGTTGTAATTTGATATGAAATCGTCGGCTTTATTTGCAGACTGCATAAGTCCATTTTATGCATATTGTTTAAAATATTTTTTTAATAACATTTACGTTTTTAATGGGTGCATTGAGGTAATATTTATAATATTAACTAAACACGCATTTAACCACATTTTTTCTGGAATAAAAATCAAACATTTTGAAGTTGTCTGTCTGCAAAGAAAGCCGGTGACATTGAAAATAATTCTAAGAATAATTTTGTATTATATTTTTTCGATAAGAATGCTTTTTATATACATATAAGGTGTGATTATAATATCTGTAGAGTGTCGAACAACTTTCAGAATAGTTTAATAAAATATTTTGGAGTTACGCAGTCTGCAAAGAAAACAGGTGATTTTAAAAATATTTCTAAGAACGATTTTATATTATTTTTTTAATAACTATGCTGTTCTAAGTAAGGTTTGCTTGCGATATCTATAGAGTGTAGAGCAACTTTCAGAATGGCTTTTATTGGTCACACTGCAAAATATGGTAAATTAGAATTAACCCATGAATTTTGAGCAATTAAAATATACACCAAAATATTAAAATATACACACAGTGTGTCTCAATTCCTCAGAAATAAATACAAGCTCATGTGCATTAATAATTATGAATACAACTGCACAACTATAAATTATTTATTTTCTGCTACGAATATACAGAATTTGTATAATTAATTTTACAAAAATAAAGATCTTATATCAGATTTCCATGATTGTCCGCTTTTTCGGGCTAAAATGTAGTTTTAATTAGATTATTATCGATCTGATTTGATCTTGACGTAGCTGAGTGAAAGGAGAACAAAGTAAACGGGAAAGTAGAAGGTTTCATTTTCGTTACGTTCACGTGAAACTAATCGAATGTGCATACGTTATTTAACTTTTGCACGCTTGCTTCCGATTAACTATAAAACAAATCGATCTTTTACAATTTCACAACCATAATCTATCAATGGAAGAATGACACAAGTGCGTCTGAGGATAAAACGTAAAAAAAATCGAATTCAATATATTTTTTTCTCTTTTAGGACAAAAATAACCATTTTAATAATATATTAAATTAATTAAGAAATTAAATGATATCTTTAAAAAATACATTTCTCATATTTACTCGTTATACAAGACAAAACGTAACCCGATTCACGCTTGAATATATCTCGTGTCAAGTTTGACCTGTTTGTGCAAAATATTACTTGAATATTACGCAAATTTATTACATTATTATAAGTGATTGATAAATAATAGCATAATATTTAAAAAAAACTTATTCACAGGTTCACAAAAAGTGAATACATCAAATCGAATAGGAGAGTCGCTCAATTTCTGTTAAATTTCCCGTATTCTTCTAAATTTTATTACAGTATAAAATACATTCTACGCCCAAAAAATCTTTGTTTATAGAGCAAATGTCAAGCTTTAAACATGCCTATGGGGAAATTTAACTTACTACCGTGTCGTGATTGGCCACAATATCATTTATGTAAAAAAATTGACATTTACTCTAAAAACATTAAAAACAAAAAGTAGAGCTCAATTTCTCAGGAATCTGAAATACCGCGAATAACGGTGATTATCGATTATATTTTTGCAATGTATCCAATCATAAGCGTCTGTAATTCTGATGTATAAAAAAAGAAAAAAAAATCATAAATCAGTCTAAAATATTAAAGCTAAAAAATTATATGATTTTGAGGCTCCAATGAACGAATAAATAATCTACAATTTAATTTATTTCGATATAAATTGAAATAAATACTAAAAACATGTGTTCGGTACACAAGGTAACAAAGCCGAAGAGATTAACTTGGATTTGCTCCAAAAAGCTTTAAAAGCGTTGTAAAAAAAAACACAACACATTTTTATTGTGAAATGTGTTCGATTTTCGATACGAGATTTCTAAATGTGGGTATATTTTTAGCGGTCACCCATGCAAGTACGATCTATGTACATTGCTCAACCTATGTGATGATGATGATGATGAGTGTGGCAAGGCAGGCAAGCCAAATGATGATATTTATTTTATGTGTTATGATTATTATAATAGTAATAGTGGTAGTCAACACTTCCTAGTGATGTAACAATACTCCATACATACTTCCTCGTTACGTACAGAAACTACGTGACATCAATATGCCACACTTTATTCCATTATTTATTTAGTAAAAATATAATAATTTAATCATAATCATCATCATCGATGATGAATCAAGTCCCCTCATACGTGTCCTTCATTAAATCATAATTGATAAAAAATAATTATATAAAATCATTATGCATTCTAAGAACGAAATTCTGCTAAAGAAAAATTCACGTCACACTCGCTAATGATTTCAGACAAATAGTGTGTTCTGTCCGTATCAAAAGTTTGACATTTACTCTACACAGTAATGAATCAAGATATATGTAGTGCCATCCATACAGTTTAACTTATAAAAATTACCAGTATTTCTATAGATAAATAAACTAGGTATATCATCTCATTTGAAAAAAGTATTGCACTGTGACAATAATTTAGTTTACACTTTTTTTTTCAAATGTTAATTGCCATAAATCTGTCTTTTTGTCATAAAATAATTATATTAATAAATGTTAAATTTAGTATTGAAAAATATTGTATGTATTATCATATTTTTCAATCCTAAATATCAAAGGCCTGTTTCATTTTACTACTCTTTGTATTTGTTAATGTTTATCGGACATTCAATTCTTCTTATATTATCTTTAAAAAAGTGCATAGACAAACTAAATTACCGCAAATGGCTGTGATGGGTATCATAATATGGTATTAATGTAAAGCTATATTAATTATCTACACACTGAGAATATTAAAATGGGACATTTGTACAATTAAAAGAAACAAACAATATTTTGTCATTTAAAAACCTATTCAAAGACAGTCTTTAGTGGGAATAATTTATTTGGTTTAATTTGAGTTAATTATAATAATATTTAAAAATCTATTTAAATTCAATAGTTAATCAAAGTCATCATCTCAGTTCTTATAATCGCATCAGTATTCATTAGTAAAAAAATAGTGTAAAGAGATTGTGTGCGTGCGGTTCGTACGCCTGTACACTAATACTATAAGCTCTAGTTTATTCATACACACACCATCTAGCACGACTCATTAACAAAGTATTATATATTATTAAATACGGCCCTTAAAGTAAACCTGCTACAAGCCTATATATATTATAGAAGAATTCGAGCTCACGACTGCAATCATTAATTTTTATTAATATTCATCCAATACTTAAATCAGCAAATGTGAAACAATTTACTTTCTCCGCCACTTATGAGTGTTTTTTTTTTACAAAATGTATCGGAAGTTAAAGTAACGTTTTTATACACTTCAATCATTTATTTATGAATTAATTTCCCTGTGCGTCTGATTTATTTTTTGAAAACATACACATATATTTGGATAATTTCACTTAATGTGAAGAAATTCCGTGGGTTCATCGAAGCATCGATTTACCATTCTACAATTTGCCTCGTACGAATTAAAATCGTTATCAAACCATGAAGGCGTTCAACACAAAAGATTATTTTATATATAAATTTAAAATGGCTCTAGATGAGCCAGGCTAGTCTGGGATTTATTTATTAATGTGACTCTCGCTACTGTACTTCTATAACGGATCGTTAAATTTATAACCGGATATTACGAGCCGGTTTAAAGGAAAAGTGTTATCGCTTTGTTCTCGTCAGATTTATTTTAATTATAACAGGTATTTACGTAATACAGTATTATGAAATTAATAATTGCTAATGTATACTTCTTAAATAAGCCGATTAGCAGAATTCTTATATTTGTTACATATTACGAGCAATCTGTAAAACTAATCGTGTTTTAGACTCGGTTTTTGACGTCATTTCCAGGATAATAATTTTCCTGCTTTTATGTGTAAATAAAAAATATGACTGAAATAAATCGTACACACATTCTTATTTTTTATTTAATTTTTAGTGTATCGAATGAATTTCCTAACAAATCTATAGAATTCGAATAACGATCATGATCATGGAACGGATTATTCTATGTATTTTCAATGTGTTTATATTAAGTAAAAAGTGCCATAAATGAGGCAAAAAAAAACAAATATTTGTATACCCTAGTATAAAACTATTATAACACTATTATAACAATGAAAAAAAAAACATAATGAACAAGAAATATTCAATGATAAACCCATTAAAAATTAACTAAATTATTGGTATTCAAATAACAGTCTTGATAATTTTTAATCCATTATTTTTCCCCATCTTATGAATTATATTATTATACGAAGTGCAAATAGTTTTTAATAACGCAAAGTTTGAACTAATATTTTTTTTATGAAAATCTATCTCTTCTAAATCATAGCAAATCTCGGCCGAGAGTATGAAAAACAGGTTTTTAATTACTTTTGTAGAGCACTGCGCGGCTTACATTTTTGTTAGATTGTTTTATTATTCTATTTGAATTTTTTGGATATTAACATAAATATAATAACTGACATATGTATAAGTGTGTATATAATATAATGTTTTGTGTAAATATCAGAGAGTCAAAAATAAAATAATACAATAATCATATAATAAAGCAATATTATGAAGGAAATCGTTACAGAAAACTTCGACCAGGTCTGCTTGTTAGTAATTTTTAAAAATAATAAAAGCGTAGTGTAAAACTAAAACATTGAATTAATCATTTAGGTATTCAAGATACTTCCCAATCGTCGGATATGCGAGTTTAATTATTTCATCATAAATAACTATTGCAATAGCAGTTGTAATACCCATATTTGATTTTTTAACTGACTCATTTCTTTCACAATTCACTACAATTGCAACATTATATATATAAAATATATTTCATTCACAATTCGTTATGCTAACACAAATAAACGTATAAATATTGCGAGTCTGATTTATCATCTTTAGATGTGGTAATTTACGATCATTGCGGAAATGTATGAAGACTTTTACATCTGCTTATAAAGCTATTTAAATATTATAGGGTCCAAAAATTGTGCATGTAATTTATTTTTAAATAATATGTGTATATAATTGATTGCTATAATGATGATAGTATGAAATGGGATAAGGGGATGAAGTATTTGATCCTCGCCCTTAATTGGATAACTTATTTCCATCGCGCGTTCCACCAAACAGTAACTCCTTATCTTATTATACCTAAACTTCAACAGCCTCAAGAAAACTCCGCATTTGACACTTTCACAACCGCATTATTACTCATTTTCAAAATGTATCATCGAAAATGATTTAATTTTTATAATTTTAGCTAAAAAAGTATTAAACATAGACTATTTTTTGAATGATCTACATAACTTTCATAGGTCGGATTTTTCCATGCTTGATAAATTTATAGTAGCTTGGTTAATGACTTTAGACCAAATTACTGCAATATATATATATATATATATATATATATATATATATATATATATATATATATATATATATATATATATATAATACAATATATATAATCATAAAAGGAAATCATGAACCATCATCACCTTGCCATTACAGGAAAAACCTAATGCGGTTCGGCAATGATGGACATTTGTCAGTATTATGGAAAAATGAAGAAGCAGAAATATATAAGAAATACAACAAAAAATATAAGGTATAAAAAATCATGATTACTTAATGTTAAGGAATTTAGAAGTTATAATCAGACCTAGGGGACAGAAGTGCTAAGTTTCAATTGTTGACACGGCCAACTTTCAACCAAATTTATTTATTTAATATAATTTACGCCTTATTAAGATATTTACAATTTTATTGCGTATCTCATTTTCAAGGGGGTAGTTGTCAGCCCTTCGAAATAAATATTTGAAAAAGTGTTCGGTTATAATAAACACACGAAATTTTTCAAAAATCAATATAATTAAGGCACGTACAAAACACTTATCTAACAATAAATATTAATCATTTTCTCGATAATATATTGATTATAAAATGTCAAATTTCGAGTTAAAAGCAGAGGGTTTTTTCCACAATTTTGTTAAAATATATGTATATGCTGTTTATAAATCTCTGTTTCTATTGTTTGTAGAGCAAATGTTAGATGTAACGTTTAAAGAAATAATTATTTTATTATTGAAATAAACTTATTACTGTAAATCAAATTCAATCCCGCTGACGTCATTTTTTTTTAATTGGTTTGATCGGTTATTACGACTGCGAGATTGGGAATAATATTAATAAAATCCCGATGGATCGTCTTGATCCAGGTTTACTCTGATTTCCTGTATTGTAAGGTAAATACTGATTATTAAGTCGGTGACCTGTGTAACTAGTAATAGTTAAGAGCACCGACAGATAAATAATTAACACATTTTTGTGTCTAAAAACCAAAATTTGTAAAAAAACAAAACCATCTCAAAAAGTCTCTCGAGGCGTATATAACTAAATAAATCACATGGTGTGATCAATTATGGCCATTGTTAAGTTATTATTTAATAAAATCTTGTTTCTTTAAAAATATATATATTTAAAATGTAATAATTACAATGGTGTGAATGTGTATAATGTGTCGTTTATTAAATGGTCCGCCCCTCGGGGCTTTACTATCAGCTTGCTACACTCAAAAGGACCACGCCCCTACAAAGGGCGGATCCTAATACACAATTATTATGTTATCTTCATCATCAATACCGACTCTAAGATTCAATAATGTCACCGAATACGATTTCAAATTGAAAATTCATCCAGAACAATCTCGGCTCAAATATTTATATCGATATTCAAAAGGAAAAAAGTAATACGACCACATTTTATTAAATTTATTTTTATAAAATAACAAGAAACGCATCATCCAAAAGACAGAGAAAACTAACGAATCTGGAAAAAAACGCATTCTAATTCTAATAGATATCTTGTCCATCTATATAATTGTCTAAGGTGTGTGTATGTTATATTTACAGTTCCCTCAACCATCAGTGTTACCAGATGGAATAATAATATTTTACCATAATTAATACGTATCTAAAATCTAGAAACGGGTATTTTAATTCAAAATAATATTAGAGATATTTAATAATGCATAATAAATGACAATTCTCAAAAAACAGTATTAATCAGGAAACTCGCTTTTTAAATATTGTGACGAGTGTTGTCATCATAAATGAAAACTGTATCGAATTATTTCATTTATAATTTACTTTGAAAATTCAAACATCTTCTGAATGAAAAAATAAACAACTTATTACCGTCCTATTAAACAAAACCAGCAGAAGAGAAAAAAATATCAACAAATTGAAAATTTTAATTAAAATTACCCTAATTATATGTATAAAGCTGATATTAAAAATAAAATAGATTGTATGCTGTGTGAAAATAGATGTATGAATAAATAATATTATCTGATCGAACGGTTTTAAAAAGCAATCGGTGTGAGTATTAAAATGTCGGCATTCGATGATTCGTGACCAAAAAATAATTTACTTTTAATCCGTAGGAAAAGCCACAAATGTCAATTGGACTCGATCATTGTTCTGCAAATGTATTAATATTGTATATATTGAATCAGTTCTATCCCGAAGGGGGTTTGTTCTGTTCAACCCTAGAACGACCGCATATATTTAAAAAAAATACTTTAAGATTATTCACCAACGGACAGCAAAAAGAGCAAAAATATTTGTGAAAAAATATTCTTCGAAAAAAAAAACTCAGCAATAATATTATTTAAGAGTCAAATCGTTTTAGCGGAAAATTGAGACTATTAGTTAGGACTGACCTTAATTTAACTATCAGTTGTACTGTAGTGAAGGACTGGTTCGAACCCACATACGTTCAATTTTAACTGATTACTTCAAGTGAACGTGTGTGGGCCCCATAAGATTCTGTAACGAATATGCCAATACCACAAATATATTAGCAAGCCATACAACTATATGTATAAATAGCAATATCGCGGACCAACCAAATAAGTTTGACTGTAATAAAGGTGTTTAACAAAAGTAATGAAGAGCGATGAACACCTCTATAGAGAATTCATACGAACTGACATTTTTCGCGCTTATACAATTAGTGTTGTCTCAGACTCGTCTACTTGGTCCGCCATACGTCCAGTTGTATGGCCTGCTAATATATCGTGGGCTGACCCATCGAATGGATCATTTTAAAATTTATTAAATCAGCTACACACATATATAATATATCATTTTTTTTATGTATAGAAGTAATTTATAATGTATATGAATGCTTGGCTAAATAATAATAAATTTTATATTTTTAGTAAATATGCAAAATTTCTAAAACATATAATAAAAAAAATATAATTTTGAATTAATGATATTCGAACAGCCTAAAACATCATATTTCAATGAGTTCAAAAAGGAGATTACAAGATTGCATTCAATGGAATATGAATTGAAGGTTCTATTTTAATTGCATTAAATGTATTAGATCGATACTCCGATATATTAGCAGGCCACACAACTATATGTATTAATATCAAGATGGCGGACCAAGCAGACGAGTTTGACTGAGACAATGTATCAACATCAAGGTGATTAACAGTGTTTAAACAACAGTAATGAAGAGCGATGTACACCTCTATAAATTCAACTGACATTTTTGTATTATTCAACTCAGGCGCGTCTACTTGGTCTGTTATCTTGATAATTATACATCCAGTTGCTTGGCCTGCTAGTTTATCGATTATGCTCGTTATGAAAATTTCCAATAGGTATTATGTTACGTTATGACCAATCAAAGTCGTTTGGGTTACATGTTTGCATAATAAACTAATTCGCTATGCACGAACATATATATCGCAAAGCAATTACAGACAATCGGTTAAATTTAGTATAGAAATATGTTTTTTTTAATATATATTTTCGTAACATGTTACCAATATTCACAATCACAATGTCGTATTCGGTGAGTGAAAGTATATTTTCATTTTATGAATGTATATTAACACAATGTAAAATAAAGATATTTGAAGTATAAATATCGGCTAGGATGGGGTTGTATGGGAAGGGTGCATTTATTCTTTGTAATGGAAAAGCCAGGGTTGGGGGTGGTTTAAAAAAGACAAAATTGAAATGAGGGTTGGCCTGGTCTATATCAGGTAGAGTGACATGGCAGCCACATTGACCACCCTGGATTAAACACCCCTTTCACCATCTAAATTCACTATTCAACACCCCCACGTTCCATTTGTACGCTTCATAGCTATTGTATTTATTTTAAAATAAAATCTTAATTGAAATATGAAATGAAAAAAATTACGTTTTAAAATGGAAACACCCCTAATTATCAAGTATAATATTTTATTGATCAATAGTTACTACTATTTCGATGAAGGATTCAAATCTCAACCAATCTATTGATGTGTTATTTTATTTTTTTTAGAATTAGAATTAGAATTATGATTTATTTAGGAGTGATCTTATATAGCAACACATACATTATGTCTTCATACACCTTACTTTATTTTTTTATATACATTCTATTAATACATTTTATACAAACATTTTTTAAATTATAGAATTGTTTATTTTTATATATATATATATATATATGTACATTTCATTTTTGTTTACCTTTTTTATTACTATTGTTTTGTCTATAAAAAAAGCTCTTCTGAGCGTGTATATGGAAATAAATAAATAAATAAGCAAAAAAACATTGTTGATTGAACGTTATAACAAACGTTGAAACACTCGTTAAGCAAAATAATTTTCCATTAAAATTTTCACATTTCATCGTCAATTTTCATTGAAAATTTATAAATAATGATATTATTATGTGCCGTTCGTTGAGAAAGCAATATTTTTTAATCATTTTTGGGGGTTTCAATATGTTTATAATTTACTTTGAAAATTCAAACATCAACAAAAAATAAACAACATATTACCGTCCTATTAAAAACCAAGCAGAACATTATCGATTGAAAATATTAAATAAATTCAAAACATTTTTGGAGGTGTTTAATTTGATAATGCATAATAATTCCACATTTTAATGATTCATTTTGAAAATAAAAAAAATCTTCTAATCGATAAAAAAAAAACTACTTTAAATCAATGCTCAAAATATAGGTTTTTTTTAATAGGATTAAAAAAAACCAAGCAGAACATAAAAAACATTAACAAATTGACAACTTCAATTAAAATGACCCTAGTTCAAAATAATAGTGCAATGTGTGCGTGCGGTGCGTATGCGTGTATACCAATGCTACCAAGCTCTACTCTATTCGTACACACACCATCTAGCACGACTCACTAACACATTATTATATTAAATACGGCTCTTTGAATTTATAAAATTACTAAAGAATCCCAGCCAAGTCGTCTTTCAATAATATCAAATTTATGAGATATTTTATTTTACAATAAAATTTCGAATATACATTCAAAAAAGATCAATATCTCAACCGATAAAACAGTTTTGTTGAGGACTCGGCCGGTAACAAATGTCACATTGACAGTTAAAAGTCCATTCGCTCGACGCCTGCTACGGAATTATAGTTTATCGTTATATAATTGGTAAAAAATGGTTATTTTAAGGAAACTGGACGAAGCCGGAGTCATCGAAAAGCTTTGTCAGATCATCGAAGACGTGGCAAATCAATCAATTGAAAACTATGACACGTTTACAATCGGGTTATCGGGTATTGAAACAATAACAACAAATGATTATTTCAATGTTTAATGCATTTATATATATTTTAGGGGGGTCTCTCATAAAATATTTATGTGAAGGTCTACCGCAGATTAAAACCGATTGGACCAAATGGAAGTTGTTCTTTTGCGACGAACGGGTCGTCCCAGAAGATAGTGAAGATTCAACATTCGGAGCGTATAAAAAAAAGCTATTACCCAAAATCCCTTTGGAAGAATCCCAATTTGTCACCATCAAACAGGGGGTTTCAGGTAAAAGAAAATATATCTGAAAAAAAAAAAATAAATAGTAATAAATATGATTTTAGCTAAAGAAGCTGCGGAAGATTATACTGAAAAATTGAATAATGAGTTCGGAACAGATTCTTTGCCTAGATTTAATATGTTGCTATTGGGCATGGGACCCGATGGACATACCTGTTCGTTGTTTCCCAATCATCCTCTTCTCAAAGAGTGCAAAGCGAAAGTAGCTCCGATCGAAGACTCACCGAAGCCTCCGCCGTGCAGGATCACACTCACTTATCCGGTTATAAACAACGCGGAGAATTGCATTTTTGCAATCAGCGGAGAAGGAAAGGCTGACATGATCAAGGTAAAGACAAAACAACTCATTAAAAAAAACAAATAATCGAATTTATATAATTTGCAGAGGATTTTAAAAGATAAGGAAGATCTACCTGCAGCGAGAGTTCAACCGACAACTGGCATTCTATACTGGATCATCGATCAGGCTTCGGCAAAGTACATCATCGATGAACAGTCTTCTTTATAACAATACGATTTTATAGTTTTGTAAGAAGCTTCACATTCCTGTAAAGATCGTTACAAACATGTATCAATGTGCTTTTATAATAATCAATGAAAAGAACCAATTTTTAATATACTATTCTTGTAATGTTACTATTTAAAAAATCTGATTGTTTCATTATGCATTTTAAAATAAACATCTTTATCAAAGTTTAAGCCACTGATATTATTAAAAATTGGATTTGTATCACAAATATCAATCAATCGAATTTCACCCCGCAAACAAGGTATAATATAAAAAAGGCATTTTGTGGTAAACACACAGCTATAAAAAAATATCTATATACAGTGAATCCCTATTATCAGTGAGAATATATTTTAATATAAACATGTAAAAAATATAGGTTGTGGTTAGAGCATGTTTATCCTTATAAAAAAGTATGATAGCTTATTGAAAATGTATTCTCACTAATTATACAGGTTTACTGTAAAATGTACAGGTAAACGTTGTTTAACACTGATTCACAATTCCGCTGGTTGGTGCTTTCAATAAAAAAAAAAAATTCGGTGTCGGTTACATTAAAAAGAGCAATTCTTCTATTAAAAAATGCCAAAGGTAATCCTTGATTAAAGCAATAAATACTAATTGAATTTTTGTTCGTTTTACACCAGTGTTTCTCGGAAATGAACCCAGGCATAAAACGATGTTTACCCATACTTTTTTTCATTTTATATTTTTTTGGTTTTATCATAATGGTACATCTTACAAATTTTGAATACACTGCATTGAATGGATCATGAGAAAAATATAACTCGTTTCATGAATGTGTGGAGTAACTATAGACACATGTCGAGTAGAACTAGTTTTTTAGCGTTGCAGTGTGACCAATTACAGCCTTTGGTGAGTAATCGAGGCAACATAACTGAAATTTACTCTAAACAATCATGAAATATGATATAGAGCCTACTTATTGAGAAGAAGGTAGAAAATGGATTCATGGCTCTTCTGATTTTTACAACATTGTAAGAAAAATGGACCCACAAAATTCTATACCAATTAAGATAGTAAAAACAGTTTATGTAACCAACAAAGTCTTTTTTCTGCCTTATTCTTGAAGTGACGGATTTCAGATTCTATAAGTTCACAGTTCGAAGTTTAAATATCCCCTTAAGAACTTTTACATACATTTATTTTAAAGTAGATATTAAATTAAGACTATTGGAGCAAAATTACAAATAAAATTAATATGGTTTTTTCATGTATTAACTACAAAAAAAATTATTGCTGTCTTACTAAAAACACATGTTAAGCATATTTATCATTCTTGTATCGCCTCAATTTTATTAATATTATGTTTCATATTGAATGTGCATACATTATAATTAATTATGAAAATCAACAAGCCAAATTCCGAGTAACATAAATGCATTGACTGGAATTATCTTCTTATAATAAAGTAGTTTGCACAATTTCTGGTAGGAAATAGGAATGGTATTTAATGAGGGATATGAAAAAATATGACCTCTTTTCAAGGTTTAATTTAAATCCGAAATTATGTGTATCAGAAGTTTATTAATAATCAATTTACACTAGTAATATATATATGTTTGTATATATATATATATATATATATATATATTATATAGACTGTAATTATGGAAAAACCAAAAACTAAATAAAAATACACAATGGGTACAGTAACCACATAGACACATATAATTACTGTCACATTTTCTTTTTCACAATTTTATCATATTATACTACAATAAACTTAAAACGTTTTACATCAAAAAATCATAATTACCGCTGCCCTGACAAAAGAAGAGCAACGGACGGCGATTACACGAAGGGAAAAAACGTTTATACATTCATTTATAGAAAGGTACACAAATATTAGGTTTGTATGTATAGCTAGCAGTAAATTAAGTATTGGTTTTAAATTAAAAATGAGTTTTTTGTATTTCACCTTCTTTCTTTCACGATAATTACCGGGAAAATATAACATACGTGTGGAAACATATATATATATTTTGCATATACTCTGAAATCATCTCCACATGCATCTTCGCACATCTCGACTGTAACACGCGCTCACATGCACAAATCTATCGCCCTTATCGCCCCAACATATATTTTCAATTATATAAAAAAAAAAAAACAAGACAACTTAAAAATAGACGTAACAAAAATTTTAGAGCCCCTCGAATGGCTCGTTTAGTATTAACTTGTTATAGTTAGTATTTTTTATTTTTACTTCAATATGCATCACAGTATATTGTAAGATTGGGGAAGTGTAAATGCACTTCCGCAAACAAAAGTAAAGAGTAAGAAGAACTAATCATAATTCCAAAAAAAAAAAAAAAACCTATATTATTCCAAATAGTAGCGGTGGCATTATAAAAATATACAAATCTAATTTTGAAAATTCTCCAGTAGACAATATGCGAGCATTTTGTTAACTTGCGTAAAAAAAAGTTATCAAAAACGTTACACGATTCAACATTTTAAATTCAAATCGATTGATAGAGAACTGTGTAAAAAATATAAGCATCGTGTAAAAATAATTACAACCTCTCTCGGTGACTAGTGCTTTGTCAGTACAGTCTTCATTAAATCTACTTGAATTTCAAACCAGATTTGCAGGCAAGTTGATTATCACTTTGGTCAACAAACTGATAAATAGAAAAAATAATCGATAAATAGACTAAGGTAGAAAACATGATTTGTATGGTATGTTTAGTGAAATTGATTATTACTTGAACTCGAAAAAAATTGAGATTCTCAATGTAATGTAATTATCTGATTCATGTCCGCAACATAATAATACTTTTATCAAAAATGTACTGAACAAAAAAAAAAGGTTTACACTCCTGCGGTAGAATTATGAATTTACTTCTAATCTGTTTTTACATTCATAGGCTTTAGCTGGCACGAGCGCAAGTGAGATGTTAATTCAGCAGTTGGAGTTGGAGTTCCAATAAGGAGGAGAGTATCCGGGCTTAGTTCCAGAGCCTTGTTTACTCTGTCCGGATGAAGTGCTCCTAGAGCTGCTTGTACCATTATCCTGCAATCAATAAATATTCACATATAGTAAAATACACAAAAAATAATAATTTGTTATCAAAAATACATAATCAAATCCACTTCACCAAACACCTTACAAAAGAACAAATATGAATTTTGTCTAACATTGAACAGATGTGGTTAACAATCAGGAATGAATAAACATACGGATGATATATAGCTTAAGAGGAAAGAGGATGACAGATCACTGACTAAAAAAACAGCACATCGAGAAAGAATTACAAATGTAAACCTTACAATCACCGATAAAAAATACTATCCTCAATTTAAGTACATACATACAAGGGACATAACATTACTATAAAATATATACGAAAACTCCTCAAATCAATAGATCTGCTTTTTACCTTCAAGCTGACGGATGGTGTTGAACTGACAATCCCGTCCGTAAAAAACATCTGAGGGGGCAGGCATGACGGAAAAGAGAATGTTCAATTTGAATGACATACATAAGGATAAGTTGAAAATATCAGCAAGGGAAGTGTTATTCAATGGATTCAGTCATAATCGGCAATGGAATATAATATATATATCAACACCAGTAAATAATAATATTCTAAGAACTTGATAGAAACATACATTCTTAGGATATAATTGGCTATGATATTCATACAAAGAAAAATGCAATTACTGTAGAAACATTTATCAAATAGAAAATAATTAAAGCAAGAAGACAGTGAAAATGGTAAGAATAAAGCAGCAGGGGATATAAAGCTTGGTAAAGGTGAAGTGGTGACTTACCCTTCTACTATGACTATTGGTCCCACGTCCATCCATCTACAAAATACAAGTATGAATGTAGAGAAAACATGCATGTGTATTTATAAAAATGTAATGTGTAAACAAATTAGTGATTAAATGTAACCAAAGAAATATAATTGTAATACTAAACTATTATTGAGGATTTATTATTGATGAACAGCAAAGCCTAAATGAAAAAATTGCAACCAAAGCAATTGTGTTTAATGTATGTAGTTTCTTTCCTCTTGTATGATAAAATATGTTAAGTGTGTCAAAGATATTTACTTTTATTTAATTCATCACAAGCATCATAAATGTTTCAAATGCAAAAACCTCTATAATCTAGATGATTGATGAAAAGCAATTGAACAAAAACAGTCAAAACTTCATATTTTCAAGGGATGTTCTGCCTATACAATATGAATATGAAATGACAAAATGTATGCGAATAAAGATAGGTTGTCACAATAACTAGAGATTTAGTTTTTAGTAATATAACTGAGATTGAAAATTTTTAATATTGTTTTGAAAATTCACAGCAAAACTTTCATTCGATTTTTTATTAGCAACCAGTAAATGATGAATCTTTTCCCCATAAATAAGTAGCCTCAACTGTTTACAAAATATATTATCTTCGTCTCGTACATTAATAGTATGTAACAAGAGATGAAGTAAAATGATCAATTTCAAATGTATAAGTTTGAAATATTGTGCTTAGATATAAACTAAATAAAAAAATTATTTTATATTTCACATGCAAAACAATCTAATGTGTTAAAGACCGCATGTTTTAATTAAGATTTCGATATTCATGTTTCAAGACTAGATAACTGAGTTATTTTTTAATATAAATTAAATCTATCATCCATACACTTAATGCTTAATATTCATAAAATTACCTGTAGCTGCGGCTGGTGCTGCTGTGGTGGTGGAGGCATAGCACCATGCGAGATGTACATGTGTTGTGGAGCTGTGGCATAGCCTCCTGCACCTCCTGCTGTATTACTGGTTAGACCAAACGGTGGCGGTGGAGTGGCACTATGATACGCAGCTTTGTCATAGCTCTGTGTCATAAAAAAATAACAACGGTTAGTATATAACAATATTTTTACCAACTTACATTGACTTTATTAAGAGATACATGGCTTTTACTGCCACCATACATGGAATTGTTGAGATCAGTTGATCCTGATGATGAATTCATAACACCACCTTGTTTCACACTGCTGGACTGTTGGCTGGAAGAGTATCCTCCACCTGTAATCATTATTTATGAGTTATTATCATATATCAATCAAGAAATATCACTAATTCACTACCTGTCTTGTAGTCTTGCTGGTGTGAATTGTGCTGAGTCTGTTGTGGCTGAGGAGTGGAATCGTACTGTGGCTGGGATGCATTTGTGGGTTGGGGAGTTCCATAAGCACCGCCAACATATCCACCGCCACCGCCGCCGACTCCTTTGCCACTAGCATAGCTGGATGAGGCAGCATTACCCGTTGCTAGCTACATATTCATAATCGAAAACACCATAAGCCAATGTAAAAAATATAACAGATATATTCTATAAATAATTACCTGATACATTGGTTGTGTACTGTATGGAGGAAATGAACCAGGCATAACTCCTTGGCTGTATGTGAAGTAAGCGTAAGGCTGAATAGTTTGCGAACTTCCCATTAAAGTGGCTGGCTGTTGGGCTTGTTGCACTGATGAAGGCCCTGTCGGAGGTTGAGAGCCACCCTGACGAGTTCCTACTCCACCTTGAGATGGAGATGGCGCTTCAGTTCTACCGAATCGTCCATCAGTACTTCCGAGTGAAGCAAAACTGGGGATAGCACCATCTCTAGTTCCGGTTGCACCAGTGCTAGTTCCATAAGCCATATCATAATAGCCAGGCTAAAAATAAATTTTAGACTATTGTGTATCAAATAAAAGTATTGGTAGAACACAAATTTTAATATCCAATTTAAAAATAAAGGTAGTAACCCCCTTATCTACCCATCTGTTATGATAAAAAGTTTGCATTTAACTAAGTACTATTAAATGGTTTTAAAAAATTATTTCAAATAATACAATATTTTTTTTGTTAAATGTTACCATCATTTGTTCATATAATATTAATTGAGATAAAATAAATATGTAATCTCTATACAAAAATAAAATTACTGGTTAATTTTCACTCACCATATGTGGCATTCTCGGTGGCATCACCTGTATGGCATCTTCAAATGAATATGCCATTTGCTGTGGGAAAAATGGAGGTCCAATAATATATTGTCCCATAACAGGTGCAACATGATCACCTGTTCCACTGTTTAAAACTCCAGAAGTAGCCGAAGAAGCTATAGATTTACCTACAATAGTTGTGAATAATATTAAGATTTCATATGGATAATTACTGCATATTAATCCAAATACAAAAACATACTTGCTGTTGTAGACCCTGATACCTTTGAAGATGATTGCGTTGTTGGAGTATTTGATAAGCTATTAGCAGATGTTACTGTATTGTCATACTGAAAGTAAAATGATAATAAATTAAAATACTCAAAGCAAATTAACAGATTTTGGCATACCTGTGAGTCTTTGGAACCAATTTTATTAGCAGTCTGATAACCATAAGGAATGCTAGATGTGGAGTATAATCCACTGTTTCCATAAACTGAAGAATTCTGAAACAAACATAAAGAACTCGCATGTTAACAGTTTTCGAATAAACATACTATAAAAAATAAAAATATTTTTTTAGTAAAGCATCGTAAGTATATGCCCAGATTGTGTTAATACATTATTATGAAAAGGGTTAATTACCTGATAGGTGTTTATGGATTGTGATTGTTGATATTGATTGTTGTTACTTTGCGAGTAACTGTTTGAGAGGTTACCAGCTGTGGTGCTAGAAGCAGCCGTTAAAGATGTGGAATTGGAATTAACCTATCAAATGCAAAAACAACTCCTGTTCACACCGTTGATAAATTGTCAAGTAAATATTTAGATTCACTGACAGTTTGATCTTATACCCTTACATATAATAAGGGGAAAAAAACCACAAACCAATTTGCTCAAGGAGATCGTAATAGCAAATTCTAGAATTTGAATTGGATATTTAAAAAAAAACATTCTCCTTACACAAATAATAATTTGTTGGATGTTGATAAGCTTTGGCATAAGGGACCTGACTTGGGTATGTTGAATATACAGATTGACCGGTGATATCTGTATTACCAGCCTTCACGGCAGCTGTTAATTGACTTTCCAAGCCTACAAATAATAAAAAAAATATTTAGGAATTTGTAAAGATACAATAGAGCCTCTAATTTAATTTCAACAATTTTAGGTTTCCACTTTTTACTTTGTAAGTATTAAGGACTACATGTGAGAGCATTTTAATGGTCCATTCAATCAGAGGAAACGAAATTTTTTAGCTGTCCTCTACTTATAATAAGTAATTTATACCTGATACAGTTGTTAGTTGTACTACTTGATGGGTGGAGGTGGGTTGTGGATTGCGTGCTGTCACTTGACTTGACGCATATTGCACTGGATTAACGGTCGAAGAAACAGCTGAAGCATTCTGCTCTGCAGATACTGCTGATGCCAACGATTCCGAAGTCAACTATAAAAGAATCATTTTTAACATGCGTGTTCAATTGAAAAATTTCATTTTTATTTTAATTCTAACCATTTGATTGGTGGAGGAACTACTGTTTGAATACTGTGAAACGTCATTTGAAAGACCGGGAGCGACAGATGTTTGCAAAGATTCCAATCCTGATTGCTGTGAAACAGAATTCACAGAATTGTCATTTAGAGCGTGCTCTAAGCTACTGTTTGTGATGTTATATTTGTCATTCGACACTGATGTTGAATTCTGTGAGATGGAATCTGCCAGGAAGTTCCCTGTGTCAGAATTAAAATCTAATGCACCAAATTGGACATCCAATAGACCGATCGAAGAACTTCCTAAATCACCGGGCATTTCAACAGCACTGGATGGAATCTAAAACAAAATAAACCATCAGATATAACAAAACCAAAAATATTTTTGAATATTATACCTTAGATGGTGGAGGAACTCTGGCTCTTTGCAAAGGCTTACGTTGAGCTGCCAAATCGGCTGCACCATACACGACGCCGTAGTTAGCATTGTACACTTGCGAAGCATTCAAAAGAGATCTATCTTTCATTTCAGACTTTTGGGTTAATTGAGAAAGGTATTGTGTTTGTGCTGCTGACAAAGAACCACTCACAGGCAAAGATTCCTGCTGCAAATAAAAATAAAAAATTAATCATATTATCACAATAACTAAATATCAATATCTATAGAGGAAATACTTTTTGAACATGAGATTTTGTATATCCATAGATAGCCGGATCTTGAGTTAGAGTAGCCTGTTGCTGGGCTGGTTGAGGTGGGGTGGAAGTCACCTCGACATTCTGTTTCAAATACTCGTTATTGTCCTTAACAAACCATACAAATTTTTTTTTTAAATTAGATACATTCATATTTTAATAAATATACATATGTATAATATAAATACCGGAAGCATTGCCAGATGTTGGGCTGGAGGTTCTTCAGGTACAATAGGAGTAGAATCGTTATCAGCATTAATACTGGAAGGTGTGAACACCTTGGTATCAGCCAAAGAGCCTGACCATTCTTCGTTATCCCAGTCATCAGGAGATGGAAAGTAATCCCCAGTTTGTTCTAGTTTTATAGAAAATAAATTAAAAATATAATATTATCACAGTAAAAGATTTTCAACAACATTATTGCACAAGTTTAATTAATAAATTACCATTTCTCTCTTGGGTATTGTTATCCCAAGTGTCAACAGATCGTAAAGGCCTAGATGTTCTAGCACCTCGAGGTCCACCTCTTCCGCCCCGAGTGGCACCTCTAGCACCACCTCTACCAGTCCCACGACTTCCTCCTCTCCTTGGACCATTAGGTCCTCGATGTATTGATCCATCCCCGTCTTCCCCTCCAGTGCCACCACCATAGGTGTCTCCGCCTCGTCCACGATCTAAAAATAATTACAACATCAACCACAAAGAAATTTTTAAATTATTGATTGTATTTATCCTTACAAGGCCGTGATGGAAACCGTGATCGTTGAGCCGGTCTTTGAGAATCTTTGGCAGGAGGTCCAGGTGGTGCCGACGTTATAGACTCATCCCAATCAGCTTCAACATCAGTCGAAGGATTGGCTCCTGCCGCATTTGCTGTATTATTTGTGGCTGCAGTCTTTTTCTTCTTCTTCTCCTTTGTTTGCCATTGACTCTTTAATATATATAAAAATATTTAATAAACTCCTAAAACAAACACTAAGTACAATAAGAAATAAAATACCTGTGTGCTAGCTTCTTCGAAGAGCAAGTCACAAGCCTTAACTACATCAAAATCACAATCGTTGAGGGCAGAACAAACTTCTTCCTCTGAGCGACGGGTCATCTCCATTAACTGAACCACTTTCTGTTTATAAACAGCAGCATCGTCAGTATCTGTGGAGCCCTTACTGGAATTCTAGAATAAAAAAACAATTATGTTATGTTATGATACAAATGAACATTATTATCACTCTGAGAGGAGCTTTACACACCTGTGACTTATCCACATTTTTGTGCGATATATTGTTGTGCTTGGCATGTGATTGCCCAGAGGTTTTGGAGGCCCCTTTAGAGGAAGCCTTCGGTCCTAAACTCATCTTTACAATATTTACACCTGCTATTTACAATACGACCTGAAACATAAAAAATATGATATACATATGGATATATTTCTTTAGGAAATTATTTGATATAATATTGTTTGTTAAGTAGAAAAATATTCTATAATAAGTCTCATTGACTAATAATTTTAACATTAGGTTGGGCCGGACACGTGGAAGAGCAGGAGAGGGATGAAATACTATCCAGCAAGCCTGTGGGTAAGAGAGGCAGGGTAGACCTAGGCTAAGGTGGGCGGACAGGTAGTTAGGGAGTTTAGGAATTAATAACTGGAGGAGCGCGGCCTCCAATGAAATAAAGTGGAAGATGCTGGTGCGGGAAGCAGCAGTTCATCACTGAACTGGAGTGCTTATGATGATGATGATGACTAATAATTATTTGCAAATATCATCACAAGCACCGATTCTAAACAAGACGAGACACGATCCATGCTTTATCTTAAAGGACTTGAAAAAACAGGCTCAATAGTTAAATCAACAAGGCCAACATATTTCAAGACATAAATACCAGAATAGGAACCCGACCAAAATTAAGGCACATTATAAAATGCATCATCACTGTTCTAATTGTTGTCTATCATGAACACATATACTCAAAAAGATATCATAACGCACTACATATAGTATGACTTTAACTGGACAATTTCATTAAAAAGTTAACAATAAGATACAATGGCTATAAGAAGACAACCTGTATATGAGAAGAGATCAAAACCAAATTTATTCTGTGGTTGAGCCATCGTGGCAAGAGTTCCACACAACATGTAAATTGTATGTGTTAATGTATAGCAAGATTGAAATGCAGCTCAAATTCAAAGTACAAAAACAAAATGTTTGAATTTGTAAATTGATCCCACCAATATTGGATATATGAATTATTGAAATATAATAAAGTTTAAATAATTCTTATTCATGCGAATTTGAAATTATTTTAACATATCTACTATGTGTGTTCAAGATGGACAGCGGAAGTTAGTAGTGCTTAAAAAAAGTAAAAAGAAAACGATGAGTATATTTCTTCAAACAATGAGTGCTGCATTTTTGCGCAGTTACTATAGTACATACTAATTGATTGTACGAAAATGAATCAAGTTTAGTATTCAGAAAGCAAAAGAATAGAATAAATTTTTGTGCCGTGTCAAGAGTATTCACCAATACAATTATTACTTGTTTGTTTGTGTGTTTTTATAATGTTTGGATTTAATTTGGTACAATAGATCTACCAAATAAGCAAAACATTCATTCAAACATTCGATGCAATGCCCCGAATTGTTTTGTCTTTAAAAATTGGTTGCAATATTTTTAGTGATATAGATAGGGTGCTATTCAATTTCTACAGACTACACAATATCATTAATATTATAAGTGATTTTTAACAAGGAACCTTAAGAGCCAAATTGTAAATCATCCACTAGTTAGCACTACGAGACACTCAATCTACTGTTATTTGAAAATAAGTTAGTTTGTTAGTTTGGTTATAATATATCAACAATAATAAGTTGAATCCAACTGAAAAATGTCTTCTCACTTTTCAGTATTTAAAATAATACTTGGATCAATATTATAATGAACAATTAAAATCATAAATTTAAATTATTATCATTATGAAAACATGTTTTGATAAAGAATTGATCAGGGAATTTGCCAATTTTATGTCAAATATTTAAATTACGCAGTTTCTGCACTCGACAAAACACAAATTATATGGATGAGTTTAAGCCTTTAAAAGCCTTTAAAAATGATTATCAGATTTTACACAAGTACAATTTAAGTAAACAAAGATATGAAAGAATCACTATTTTGCACATGGCATTATAATTAAATTGAAATAAAATAAAAGCAATGACAGGTTAAGTAAATCGTCATTCGAAATGTAAATATTTGCAAAAAACGAGAGCAACGCTGAATAATAAACGGAAATGAATGAATCATTAGACATGTGTTGACAGATTTCACCGTTGTTACTGACACCGGCCGCTATCACCACATTAATTATAAACTAGGGAGTATAAGCGGCCTCGGGGGGCGGAGGAAGGGGCCTTGGGGGGGGGGGGCGGGGGGCGGGGGGCGGAGCCGGGAGTACGGGGCCTTGAGTCAGGGACCTTGACTGATGGGGACGGCAACAGTGGGCGGGGGGCGCTGCCGGGCCGCCGGGACTGACATGCGCGTGTACGGCGGGGCGCAGTAAGCACAGGCGCCGGGCTAGCATACCAACACCGGGACTATTGCATACATACAGAGTGCAGCGCCATTAACACGGAGCGGGGAGTGGCGGGCAGCGGGGGAGGAGAAGGGCGGGCGGCCGAGGACACGGGCACTATCACTACCTGCAAGCACGAGCACGAGCACTGCACGAGCACGCAAGCACGAGCACGAGCACTGAAGCACGCGCGAGCAAGCAAGAGGACAACAATACTGTAACTGTGAGAGTGTGAGTGTAGTTGTAGCTGTGGCTGTGGCTGTACCTGGAGCTGCCGCTGCCGCGAGGCCGACTGTCACGTGACCTGGACTAACACACACTGACACACCCGCACACCGACAGCGCTACACACTATGCCGCTCGCACACACATGCACCGCCCTGCTTGTTCAGCGTGCTTCTAACCAGCTGGCACATATATACAATACGTCAATTTACATCAACGAAAACATTCAAAGTATTTCATTTGTTGAAGATACCATATCTCGATATGATACAAACGCCCGTATTCTGCATGTATACATACATTTACGGAAGGTAACTATTCACACTACCTTTCCTCAATTCTGACGTTTCCACCCTCAATTTTGACGTTTATAGTGAATACGAACTTTATGATCTTTATTGTGCAACTGACGTTACCGAATTAAATTCGTTTTAAAAATCTTCGATTGGTAGACCATGTACAGTAACAGGGAGACTGACTAGTCGAAGACTGGATGCTGATCAGGGCTGAAGGGGCGGAGACTGGAGCCAGGGAGTAATACTGACCAGTGAAGTATGGAAGATGGAAGAATGGCCTCGCTGGCAGTAGTCAGCAGTCTTAGCAGCTATGGTGAAGGACAGGAAGGAGACACGGAGCTGGAAGTGGAAGTGGAAGGTGCGAGGAGCTGCAGGAAACCAGCTTTGTGTTGCTTATTATATCCGTATAGAAAGTCGTTTGCAAGGAAGAAAGCGTGCTAAACAATTAGAAATATTTTATAAAAAAGTTTGTAATATAAAATATATTAATAATTTACCTAATGCAATCCCTGACCATTAGATCTTTTTTTAGGATTTTTAACTAGTCCAGTTTAAAACCAGATTTTGACATTACAAATAGGGCACACATTTAAAATTAATAAACATGGACTCTCAATGCCATCAAAGTATTAAGATTTAAAATTAATAAAGGATATTTGATCACATTTATTTTGGTTTCTTTCAATGGAATTAAATAATTGTTAAGAGAAAAAAAATGAGAAAAAGGTTAAGATATAATATGGTTTTATTATAAACTTACAAACAACATAAAACAACGAAAAAACTTATAAACAACAAAACCGTGTAATTTCCACTTCCTTAATAGGATACACAGTCTGAATGCAATGTCAATTAATTAACAATATCCTTATTTTGTAAATACCACAGATTTCCACATCACCTTTGCGAATAAGAAAAAAGCATAAAACGGTAGTATATAATTATATCCAATATACATACTCTGTCATAGTGATTGAAATACTTTTTATTATTCTATATTGAGGTACTGTGAATGATGCATTACCTTTTTTATAGTGGAAGGTTCCCCCATAGGTCTATAACTACAGTTAATATTAAAAAAATTGTTACATTCAGATGATAAGGTTAATAAAAAATAATTACTAGCTACAAATACAAAGCAAGGCATTTATACCATAATATTATTATTTTTTTAAATTTTGGAAAGGCAAATTACACAGAAATTTCAAAAAGATGTGAAGCGAGCAATGGTGGGTGTCAGGAATCTCTATCGTTTCACTTGCAGATGTAAATCACTACAGTAACTGGAAAAACAAAACAACAAAGAGCAGTAAACGTAAATCAATAAAAATTTATTGCAAACTTTATTCAACTGGATCTGAAAAATGCAATATGGCAAAGTTGTTCCTGTAAATCAGACCCTCGGTGTCGTTTATTTCTTCTCCAGTAGAAGTATCTTAGAAAAAATGGTTAAGATATCATATGGTTTTATTAAAAATATAATTGTTTTAATTATACTCACATTGTCACACATACTGTCAGTATCTTGGTAAAATTGTTTGACATCAGCTTTGTTCAGACTAAAACCATGTTTATTCATATTTATTAATGATATTCTTAATTTTAAATATTCATTCATTTTATTTAAACCTCCTTTTCTTTCAATTTCTTTTGTTTCTTATATGAATCTCTTTCCTTTTTGTAGGCATATTTTTCTCTCCCGGCTGCATATTTCTCTTTTTCGGCAGCATATTTTTCCCTTTCCGCAGCATACTTTTCTTTTTCAACTATATACTGTTCTTTGCAGAATGTCAATTTCATTAGCCCATCATGGTCTTTAAACCCATATTATTTCATAAACACATAGCTTAACAAAGATGTATACAAATTATCAACCTATGCTGTTGTCTCCCAAATTAATAGTTGGCTCAATGTTGAGTACATTCCTACTTGTTCCCGGCTCCTCGCAATTATATTGTTGTGCTGAAACCACCATATTTCATAAAACTTCTTCCATCTTCCATACTTCACTGGTCAGTATTGCTCCCTGGCTCCAATCTCCGCCCCTGCAGCTCCTCGCACCTTCCACTTCCACTTCCAGCTCCGTGTCTCCTTCCTGTCCTTGACCACAACTGTTATGACTGCTGACTACTGTCAGCGAGGCCATTCTTCCATCTTCCATACTTCACTGGTCAGTATCGCTCCCTGGCTCCAGTCTCCGCCCCTTCAGCCCTGATCAGCATCCAGTCTTCGACTAGTCAGTCTCCCTGTTACTGTACATGGTCTACCAATCGAAGATTTTTAAAACGAATTTAATTCGGTAACGTCAGTTGCACAATAAAGTTCATAAAGTTCGTATTCACAAAGTGTCATCATAAACGTCAAAATTGAGGGTGGAAACGTCAAAATTGAGGAAAGGTAGTGTGAATAGTTACCTATCCTTAAATGTATGCATGCAGAATACGGGCGAAAGTCAGACGTTGTAAAAAGAGCTATCTTTTAATTTGTTTTTTAATAAATTTAAAAATTCAGCCTATGGATGACTGCTTTGCATGACATTTATTATATCCCCAACTTTAATTCGAATTAAATGGTTGTATTTTGTTTTCAAAAGTTCGTTTGAAAAAATCAATGTCTGTATATATGCAAAATTGCGAAATAAAGTTGCCATGAATAGACAATCGTGAGTCGAGTTTACAGTGACAGCGGTTTTGTGTAGTTATTGCTGGTCATCTTGAGAAGCTGCAGCAAAAGTAATTAAATCTTAACTATTAAGGATTCAATACCAGTTATTAGTCTTAAAACCATGTTATTTATATAGTTTTGCCTAAAATAATGAAGTTTTCTATGCCGGTTCTAACCTAAGTTCGGTCATGACTTGACATTTTATTGTATGATGATTTGTTAAAGATGTTCCTGACCCGCTCTGAGTATGACCGCGGAGTTAACACGTTCAGTCCCGAGGGGCGGCTGTTCCAAGTGGAGTACGCCATTGAGGCCATAAAGCTGGGCTCCACGGCCATCGGAGTCAGCACCGCTGAAGGTGTTGTGCTCGCCGTCGAGAAGAGAATCACTTCACCGCTCATGGAACCGGCCACTATTGAGAAGATCGTACAGGTTGATGGACACATCGGGTGTGCCGTGTCAGGGCTCATGGCTGACTCGAGGTGAGTGTACTTGTAGTAATAGTAATAGTAATAGTAATAGTAATAGTAATAGTAATAGTACAAGTAGTAGTTGTACTGATATTACTATAACCATGATCCATGATCCAGGACGCTGATGGACCGCGCCCGCGTGGAGTGCCAGAACCACTGGTTTGTGTACGATGAGAGGATGAGCGTGGAGTCTTGTGCGCAGGCCGTCAGTAACCTGGCCATCCAGTTCGGAGACAGCGACGAGGACAGCGGCACTGCCATGTCCAGGCCTTTCGGAGTGGCCATCCTGTTTGCTGGTTTGTATCCACCACCGATAACTTGCTAACTCATTGCTCACGTCATACATATTTCCAAACACAATATTCTTGTCAAAAAAAACTACAACATTCAATTCTTGACTAAAATTCCTCTCCAGTCTCCGATGATCATTCCTCATAACATTTTTCATCTCTGACTGCAGAACATGTAACTTAAAACATAAAAATTGATTACTTCAGCCCTAATACGAACCCTACTTTGGAAAACACTGTCTAGAATCAAAAAACATTTCTCTTTCTTCAAAAAAATAATTAGCAAACTGACAAATAAGTGTCTTCAATTTAAAAAATGTGTAATCAATGAACAACCTTTCACAAAAGCAATTCTTCTATTTGACAGTGCAACAGGAAATCCACAATTAAAACATTATCAAGCTTACACATGCATGTGGGTTCAAAGATACGTGCATAACTAATTACTAAATCCAGTATTGGAACAGTTAATGGAGATATCTCCCTCAATCAGAACATTTATTTGTTATTTTTAGATTGTTTATATAATTTTCATTCGAATGATTTTGAATCATATCTTATATGGTCCATTAAATTTTTGTTCGTTTTACTCCAGCATCTCTTACGCCCGTATTCTGCATGCATACATTTAAGGAAGGTAACTATTCACACTTCCCTTCCTCAAATTTGACGTTTATGATGACACTTTATGAATATGAATCAGTATCGCTCCCTGGCTCCAGTCTCCGCCCCTTCAGCCCTGATCAGCATCCAGTCTTCGACTAGTCAGTCTCCCTGTTACTGTACATGGTCTACCAATCGAAGATTTTTCTTAAAACGAATTTAATTCGGTAACTTCAGTTGCACAATAAAGTTCGTATTCACAAAGTGTCATCATAAACGTCAAAATTAAGGAGGGGAAATGTCAAATTTGAGGAAGGGAAGTGTGAAAAGTTACCTTCCTTAAATGTATGCATGCATTCAGAATACGGGGGTTAGAATGCAACCTCAGCAAAATTCTAATTTTAATTCTTGCCAATTTATATCTCAAGAAAAACTACTTAATTTATTTTAAGGTGTCGACGAGAAAGGACCACAACTGTTTCATATGGATCCTAGTGGTACATTTGTACAATTTGATGCGAAAGCCATCGGTTCAGGCAGCGAGGGTGCACAACAGAGTTTACAGGTTATTTTCAATTAATATGCATTGCTGTGACAATCTTAAAAAATATTAATTTATTCATAATTTCATAGGAGGTGTATCATAGGTCTATGACCTTGAAAGAAGCTATAAATTCAGCCTTAACGATTTTAAAGCAAGTGATGGAAGAGAAATTGTCAGAAAATAATGTTGAAGTGGTTACATTGACACCCGACAATATGTTCCACATGTTCACTAAAGAGGAGCTTACGTCCGTCATCAAGGATATTCCATAGGCTTTCTCAAAATGATCTTTTTCACACAATTTATATGCTGTAATCTTTTTCTTTGTATTGGACATCCGATTACACTTTTTATAGATAAGTGGTATTTAAAAAAGTTGCAGTTGATATTTTAATTTTCATGATTTTAATAAAAAATATCACAAAATGTTTTTATATTTTTTATTTATTCAGAAATAAATTAATAAATAATTTGAATAATAATAAATATAAAACTGGATAGATTTGCCGATCTATACAATAATTAAATAAAAAATTATACAACAATGAGCACAATAACAGGAATAATTATGATAATATACATTTTTAATAACAAATTCGTGGGACATTTTTGCAACTTACTTAAATTGGTAAGTAAATTTAATTTTCAGATTACATAGCATCAGATGTTCAAATTTCTCTTTATCCTGATTTTAATATTATACATTCATATGTAGTTTTATTGAGTATCCTCGTTTGATAAGAAATACAAAGGATTTTATAAAAATCTTATATAAATCAAAATACTTCATTTACAAATATTGACCATGACTTACTGTTGAAACTTTTCTTTTAACTTGTTTATCAGTTCCTCGTTTTTATCGGTAGTGTATCTGCGAAGAGCTTTTGATGCTTCTGATAAAGCACAAAGTGCCAAATCTCCCCCGATTATGAGTTTTGTAGCAGTTTTGATATCTTCAGTGGATAGAGTATGTCTTTTGTTGTAAGCGGCTAGCCTTATTTTTTGAAAAAACGATTATTATGAAAAATACATACATATTAATAAATGAAATCCAACCTTCCTGCTTCGGCCGCTAATTTTTCAAACATGTCCTCCATGAAGTCGTTCATTATCATCATGGTTTTTTTTGATATACCTATTACGGGATGAATTGATTTTAAAACTTTGTAAATGAATGTTGCAAAGCTATCTTTTCTTTTCTTCGACTTTTGCTTCTTTGTCACTTTTTTATCAGATGAAGTAGGTTTTGCTCTGTTTTTGCCCATTGCATAAATAATGTACTATTCTACTATACAATAAAACTCACCACAATATTTTAATAATAAATTTTGATTGTTACATCACATAGTCAGAGATATTAAATCCATTTCTAAATATAAAGTTTTTTGTGGTGCGTAATTAATAATCTATTCATCTATATTTTTAGTTAAATAAGATAATACCTGTTAACATAAAATTAGCTTTATTTCAATGACAATAAAATAAGACTAAATAAATTATGTTGAATAGAACACCTCTGGAATAATCATCAATAATACTTATAGGTATATAAAATATGATTAATTCACATAAAAGTATGAAGTTGAACCGTTAGGTGGCATACAATTATTAGAATTTAAACTAGAATTGTATACTTTTTCTTAAAAAATAATAAGTATTATTAAAAATACGTATTAGCGTTATCATTGAAATATTTATTTAGGGAAAAGGTTATGAAAAGTGGTTAACCTTCACCCAATGGTCAGATCAGGAAATAGATTTTCATATTAATAAATCGTTCGTATTACTTGTGTGTGCGATTCACCGGAAGAACGACTTCCATTATACCCGAGCCTTGATTAATGCGGAAAGACTATGGTGTATAGATAGAACTAACAATGAACAAGTTCAGGGCCACAAAACAAGGCCAAAACGAGGCTCTTCTAAGGGCTTTTCCATTTTCCGGTATAATTTATTTGCATACATAAGAAATAAATAAACGCGGAAGCTATGCGTCTTTAAAAATAGCTCTCATAATAAGAATAAATCTCTATTTTAATAGACACTCAATAGAATAATTTTAACAAGGCTGAATGCATTCTTCATATAATCGAAAACCACAACATATTTAATTTTAGTTTGTAAAGAAGACGTTTTTATTGGAAATAGTGAAGTAGTGAAAATCGCATTTCCGCTTCATAGCAATTTTCCATGGTCCGCAAATTTCTAGTATAACCACAACTTGTCAACATTTTAATAATTAATTATTATACCATCCAATGCAGGAAAAAGCTATACTCACCTACAGATAACAAATAAAATTATAATGAATGATAAATAAAATACAATTGTGAATTTGAGTTCGCTTTCTATATTCCAATTTCAACCATAAAAATATTAATTTCAATTAGAGTCTAGTCATGTAAAAACATTCAGCGTTAAATAGACGAAAATATATTT
This sequence comes from Agraylea sexmaculata, assembly GCA_022606485.1. Taxonomy (NCBI): domain Eukaryota; kingdom Metazoa; phylum Arthropoda; class Insecta; order Trichoptera; family Hydroptilidae; genus Agraylea; species Agraylea sexmaculata. Next base: position 32,707 of record JAGTTH010003351.1, read on the forward strand.
AATTGTTCACTACTAAATAGTTGATTTCCGTTATAGATAAATCCTTTAATATATAAATGATTATTAATTCTGGTTAAAGTGCAATAATCAGAACCGGCCAAAAGCCATTTTGCTACCTTATAATGCTACTTTTTTGCTAATGTTCAAATAATCTACCCTTTGTCACTTTTTTAAAAATAAATTTGCGATACTTTATACGGAAAATAAATATAATATTGTCCCATAGTTAAAATACAATATTATGAAGGACAAAATAATGCTACTTTTGTGAATTTAAATGCTACAATTTTTAAAGCCACATTTCATGAAATTACGTGCCACATTTTGGCGGACTCTGAAATCAATACCTATAAAAATCAAAGAAGTTCATACAAACTAAACTAAATAGCTAATTTATCTTTAATCAATCAATAAATACTAATAATACTTCCGTATTATTAATTATAATATATTTGAGATGCTCAGTTGGTCGTCACCTTGATGTAGGAAGTAATAATGGCAATGATCTAGACACGTCGGCGCTACATCATAATAATATTAATAACACTGCTTAGAAAGTGAAAAGATTTGTCATTTTATAAATTGTACTTAAAATTGTCTCGTTGACAAATGTGCTCATTGTAAAAAGTACACATAATCGTGTATTTGTGTAGAATGCAAATGTGTTTTAATTATTATGCGTCGCGTTGTTTGAAACCATCGATCAGGCCAATGTTGAGCAACAACAGGGAAAGTGACTTTAAATTACATTTCAGACTCTATGTACATTGACACATTCAATATTCTATTCAATAAATATAGAAAACCGTTAAAATAATTGACTATTTTAGTGACTTGTAGGTATAGCAATATGAAATGCATATGTCACTACGAATGCAAAAATGAATATATCAAAATATGATAAATGATCAATAAATAACTAATTTCAATTATAAGGACTTAATAAACAACTACACGGCTATGATATAAATATATTTAAAAAAGAATTAAATAAATTATTAGTGAACAAATCATTGGGGTGAATGTTAAAAAAAATCGCTTGCAACGGTAACGATCATTGTATGGATTTATTAGATTTAAGTAATGTAAATACTAATAAATTAACTAGAAATAATCTTTTCAGCAAGCCTTATATCTGTTGCTGTTGATAATACATTTAAAATATTTTTGAATTAGTTTTATTTTTGTATTTAAATAAATTGTAGAGCGTGACAAATGTAACAGCGTGTGACTGAATTTTTTCTCCCCACGTTTACTTACATTCACCATAATTTGTAAAAAGAATATTTATGTAAATGAAACTTATTCTTTGTTGCATATGTTTGTAGAGAAATTTTCAAATGGCCGTGATTGGTCACACTGTATCATAAAATTTTTCGATGTCTCCAATCATAACTTACTATTTTTGCGGAAAATTATCTGCGCGTGTTGAAGGTTTTAATGAAGATAAAATAAAACTTAAAAAGAAAAATATAATGTACAATGTGGATTCAAACAAATTTATTTATTTAAATATAAACGCTCATAAGAGCTTTTTTACAGATAGGACAAAAATAATAATAAAAAAGGTTTAGAAAAAAATTAAAAGTTTATAATATTATATATAAATGTATATAAAATAAAAGTAAAAGTTGAAATAAAGCAAGATGTAGAAAGCAACCATTTTTATGTTATATAAGGTCGCTTCCAAACAAGCCCTAAGGTGGCAGAATTGGTGGAAAAGAGTTCAACCAGGTGCGCAAATTCGTTGCCAAGTCGTTGTAGCCTATTCAAATGAGAATAAAAGAGGTAGTTGGATGAGGAATACTATGGAATGGTAATAAATATTATTTTAAAGGGGGGTAGGGTAAAAAAAATATTTAAACACACCATTTAAAAAATATTAAAGAATTACAAAGTGTGGGTCCCTAAAATATTTTTAATAATTAACAGTGGCTTATTATTAGCTGAAATAAAGATGGTTTACACTAAAAGGCCAATCTGTATATTCAGTTAATTATAAAAAAATAAGGTAATACAATATTTTTTGTTATATATTTGCGGCAAAAGAGGTAACTCTTAAAATATTTTCACTTATTTTTACTCCACCCTGAATAAAACACATAAAAGTATAAAATAGTTTAAAATAATTGATGTAGGTATAGCGTATCAAATTAATCATTTTTGTACCGTTTAAAATGTTTGTATCTACCAGTAGATTGTTAAACAAATAATTTTGTTCTCAAACATAAAATCAGAAACTGAATAAAATTCCAGGATTTTTCAGTATGCCCTTCTTGAGTCCTCACAGCATATAACATACTTGGTGAAAATCATTTTTTTATATGAAGAGGTGATGATATTATTGAGTAAGATTGATAAATAGGAAATGATGTAACATCTGAATGAAAGTCAAGTGAATTACATTGATTTCAGTTAGATGATGCCAAGTGAGTCAAGATCAGCTCCAATGTAGATGACGGTCATCATAGTGTACCATTTGGATTACATCCAAGATCTAATATGAAAGTCATCACATTTAAGATACAATTGTTGAACATTGTACAAGGAAGGTCCTACTTAAAACGTGACTGAACTTGAGGCCATCTTGATTGATGCTTTAAAACATTGCTTACAGCTTAGACTCAAAATTATTTGAATATGGAATCGAAATGCGAAAATTTTTGTGTTAAAAGCTTCCTTCAATCATTAAAAACTTAATTAGTGACCAGCTGACTACTGAGAAATCGGAAATTATATTAATTAAATCCCGATCGCTCGTCTTGATCCAGGTTTATTATGATTTCCTGTATTGTAAGGTAAATACTGATTATTAAGTCGGTGACCTGTGTAACTAGTAATAGTTAAGATCACCGACTTAACTTAATTAATTAACACGTTGTTGTGTATAAAAAAATACAAAAATTGTAAATAAATGTATATGTTTATTTTATCAATAATTAAATAAATGAATCACAATTTAATTCTGTGTAGAATGTTAAAAAATACACGTCCACGGGGTACAAATTATTTATTTACTTATTTGCATATAAACGCTCATAAGAGCTTTTTTACAGACAAGACAAAAATAAAATATCCTTAAAACCAAAATGAAAAGTATATAAAAAAATTATTATTGTATTATATAAAAATATATGTATAGAATTTATATTAAAAAATATGTTAATTAAAATATGTATGGATGGTTGTTATTAATTAATGTATGGATGGTTTTCCTTATTAAGTTTACTTGTAGATAATTTATGAAAAAAAAAACAAATATCAATTTAATACATATTTAAACACAATGAACATTAACTTATTAAGAATATTTTTTATAATCGCAAAAATAAAATTGAGCTAAAAATCGTTTAACTTAATTCTTTAAACTAATTGCACATTTTAACTTATTTTATATTAAACTGAAATTAAAATAGCTTAAAAGGATAAATCTTTAAATTGCATAGTTCAAGTCCATCCTGTATAATGAAAATTTAAAAAAAATATCTTTTTAAATAAAATTCAGTTAGTTTAAGCTGCATTTATACTTATTTTGATTATTTTTGAACGCAAAACAATTTTTAAAAAGGAGAGGTCAGCGAATGTAAGATTTGCTTTGTTAAAAATAATTTTTGAATTGCGGTCAACCAGAATTTGCTTCATCATTATCAGAATCTCCTTGAACGAATATTCGACAGCCAAAAAAATAAATATAATAATTAATTGGATCGTGAAAACCCTAGATATGTATACACAATTCGATATAACCTTTGATTTAGGTACATTGTCAATAAAAGACTATTTCCCTAAATTCCAAATTTCGGACCTGACTCATTTTGAATCTAGCCTCCAGATATTTTTGTTTCGGGAATCTTTTTTGTACAATTAAATCACATAATATAGAATTATAATTATATGTGGGTGCGTCAGACACAAAATGGCGGCCATTTTTCCTTTTTGGTTTTTTTTTATTGTTACTAGAGTTGGCCTGTGAGTGGGGCAAGGATAACCCGTGTTTTTAGCCCCAGGCTTTTTCACTTATAATATATACACCAATATCTATAAATAGTTTACGTTATGATTATTTAAAAAAAATACATATTGCATTTCATCCGGTTCTAAATTGGGTCATTGATTTTATTTTTAAATAAAATACCACCAGACATATGAATTTTAAACATGCATGGTAATATAAGTTGGTATTTTTTTGGCGTTAAAGTAAGAACCAAATCACTTTGAATTACTACATATAAAAGGCCATAGTGTATGTATACGTTTTACTGTGTGTCTGTATTGTGAGCTCTCTTATTGGGCGTTAAAGTACGAACCAAATCACTTTGAATTACTACATATAAAAGGCCGTAGTGTATATATACTGTGTTTTACTGTGTGTCAGTTTTATGAGCTCTCTTATTAGGCGTTAAAGTAAGAACCAAATCACTTTGAATTACTACATATAAAAGGTCATCGTGTATGTATACGTTTAACTGTGTGGTTTTATTGTGAGCTTTCATATAATTCTCCAATAAGAGAGCTCACAATACAGTCGCACACCAAAACGTATACATACACTGTGGTCCTTTATATGTAGTAATTCAAAGTGATTTGATTCGTATTATATGTCGCCGAAAACGTACACAGTAAAGGTAGTAGAGTTACTTTACTTTATGCCTAGGAAACCATTACTTTAGGATCAGTTTCTTATACAGTAATTATATTTGAATACTTTATTTATACTTTTATTATTTGACTTGTTATTTTTTTAATAATTATATTACAAGTGTACAGATCGACTAGTCATTTGAGAAATAAATAAAAGGCTTATCTATTACAACAATTAAAATAAAATTTAAAAAAATCGATAATTTCAATCCATTAATCATCTTTATTTGTTTAATATTTAAAGTTAAAATTACAAGGATATGTTTATTATTGGAGTCTAAAAATAAAAAAATAATGGATTTATGAAAAAAATTATAAATTGTGATAAATATATAATATTATTCTAACTACATAGTTTTTAATATATGTAAGTGTGTATCGATCAGTTTTAAAATGTAATAAGATTATTGACTATGTGTTACCGAATAATGCTCGACACTTTGCAGTCTTTATTACATTTTTAAATAATAAAAAATTGCTTATTTCAATAATATTAATGAAGAGGTTGAAATTTTAAATAAGCCAAAAATTTTGGTTTTCGTAAAATGCCTAAGATATTTTTTTCTTTCACAAATAAAATCATTAGTTCGGCCAAATATTGTATTTGATAGGTTTCTTTAAAATATTTCAGTCGTATCGATTGGACATGTTGTAATTCATTTACGTCATATTATATAAAGAATTGAAAATATTTATCTAATGTTAAGCATTTCATATTATATATTAAATATTCATTGTTTGCTAAAAAATATAATATATTCAACTAGAACTTTTCACTTTATATTAAGCATTGTTAAATATCAACATTCTAAAATACATTTTTTATTTAGAAGTTTAAAATATTATCTCACACTTATTGGAATTTTTTAAAGGGTAAATTTATATGAAATATATTTTATTTGAAATGAAATATGGTGAGTTTTAAGTGAAAAACTTGTACATATATTATTATTGGTATATCAGAGAAAAAATGAATTAAAAAATTATTATTAATTACGTATTTGAAAAACACGATACAACAGTCAATACTGAGTACTTCAAAGAAACAGCTGATTTCAAGATGGTGGCCCAAACTCGATTTAAAAAGCACTATTAATATTTTATTTTTTATTTAAAACCCTACCACCCCCATAAATATTATCTGTTAATTCAAATCCACCCTGTATACTTAGTAATTTTAATTTTGAATTGAGTTTTTGAAGATGACACGCCAATACTTGACGAAAAGTCTATAAATAATTTTGCAAATCAGTGGATTTCTTTTTTTTTTTTAAATAAAAAAAAAACTTTGTAGGTACATGTTAAAGGATTCAAAAATCATATATGTACGTTTCCAAATGATTGCTCATTCCAATATCTAACAATGCTAGAAATATTATATTTTTAATAATGATCTCAAAAAAAGTATTCTGATAACAACAGCTATGAATTATCATGAGAAATTAATTTAAATGATTTTTTTTTATTGGTGCATTTGTGAAAGACAAACACGGCGACAAAACAAGTAACAAGTTGGCAATCGACCCAATTCCAACTTGTTTTTTTTTATTTCTTGTATCTTTATCTAACGTAATCTGAACGAATGCCTCAGGCATCCATCGACGACATGTTACCATATACATAAATGTGACCAATAACCTCGCATATGAAACAACCTCGTCATATATACAGCCTTCGAATTACTCCTAACTAATATTTTAATACAGTTTCCTCAATCTGGCCATTGAAAATATTGCAAGGTGCCTTTGAAACATTGAATTATTGATCCACCGTAAGATGTTTGCAAAGTTAAATAAATATAATAGACGATCAATCAATCAGTAGTTTTATATATTTTCTAGAATAATTGCTGGTCATATTCAATTGTTGGAAAGTTTGCATCATCGTTATATAGTTGAAAACAAAGGGGATTAAAATGAAGAAGCCTTCTAAATACAATATACAAATCACACCATTTCTATTATGACGTGTTCGATAATGGCATGTAAAATATTTTTTTCATTCGTATTTTCATAGTGTGAAACAAGAATAATTCTTCTTTTCGAAATGAAGATAATAAATAGAACTAAAAATTAATCGCCTTCATTTATGTATGTATATTTACTAATTTACAACCATCGAAATCTTGGTTTATAAAATAAAAATTAAAAGAAGAAATGACATGGTGTATAATAGGATCACATGGAATTTAAGAATTAGTTATTTAATAATGAAATATATATTTTTTTTTATAAAATATATATGAACGCCCACAGCAAATACACCAAGGGATTTTTTGTGTATTTTTGGATATATATTTTCTTAATTTATAAATTCTGGGGGGTAAACGACCCCCCTTTCCGCTACCTGTGGGCGTCCATGAATAAAAAGCATATAAAATAATTATATACATTTGATTCATAATAATAATTAGACCAAAATATACAAACATGTAGTTTTGAAATTAAAATAATAAAATATATATTTTACATTATAAAAGTAAATACAAATTAAAAGTTAAACAATAAAAAACACATTGTTTGTTTTTAATGTTAAAAAAAAACACAAATACGTTGTGATTGCAAAATAATAATTATTTTTTTGGCAACTTATATTAATTTTATTATTTATTTAATCGGCTTGTTAAATTTTTGAGTTAGGTTAGGTTAGGTTAATTAATTAATTTGTATTTTATTGCGATGCAAATCTCGACTCTTTTATATTATTATGTATAATACATAACAGGAAAACAAAAAAAAAATCAAATCAAATCGCTCTTTTAGATACTGAAATTAGGCAATCAGTATAACAATTCAATATGAAAATTCGAGGTGTAACTCGATATACATTTTATTTTATTATTGTATTGTATGAAATGTGTCTTTCTGGGGGGCAAAATATTAGTCATCAACGACTTAGAATAACCAATGAATAATATGGATTCATTTTTTATTTGTAACTAGGATATTCTAGTATGTATGCATGACATAATGTTGCGCGTGCGCCTTGAGACAATATGGCCTCGTGTCCATACGGTTTGTTGTAAACTCCTGCACTTTTATTGCCGAAACGACCCTAATCAATTCGGAGAAACTCCTATTCTAGCTTCGGACTTTCCTTGAAGAATATTACGTGATATATTTTTTTAATATTATCCTCCACACATGAACTATGGTCATGTATTATTCAAATTGTAAAAATTACATTGTATCTAATCGGTTTTATTATACAGACACGTGTTAACGAACTTAATCGGTGATATTGTAAGTCCAGCTATCATTGTGATTGGGCGCCATCTTGGTTATGTGACGTTTAGATCATTTCCCGCGCAATTTTATATGGATAATTATACGCCACAACAATCTTTAATGTTTGATATTTGCTCCACAGTAATAAGAAACACAGATTTCAATATTAAAATCTAAATGTATGGAGAATATTGGTATGTTTTTGTACAATTGTAACGGCCTTGATTGGTCAAAATAATCTTATACAACTTATCTCCAAGTGGAGTCAAAATATTTTAAAAACTTTTATATTATGGTAACATTAGCACAAAAAAATATATAAAAGAGTTTGAAAGTATTTTTTAATATTTGATGAAATTTATATTTTAAGATTTCGTTATCAGATTGTCGGTACCATGGTCCGCCGAAATGTTTACACAAATTACACAATATAGACAGAGCGAGGCAACTGCGAATTAATAAAATAGCATAATATCAAATTAAAAAAAAATTAATCAATTAGCAGATTTGGACTATGAATAGAGAAATATATTAGTAAATTATTTCATTTAAAATATTTTATGTTAATTATAAGCCACCTTATAAGCTACAATACCACCTAATTACTGTCATTCTAGGTATTTTGGATTTTCCTTTTTCAAATATATTAGAATTATTAAGGAGTAGACCTTTCAATAAATGTGGATTTTTCATATGAAATCAGAGTTCATTTTAAATAATAAATTAATTTAATTCATGATTATACTGTACATGTAAAGACAACAGGGTCTTGGCCGTGTTTGTCATACATTATAAAAAAAAATGTTCACATTAATAATATTGATGGTCATGCATGTTTACAATATTGACATTAATTACGTTATATATTATATTAAAAGCAGCTGATTTAAAGCCTGAATAAAGTAGACTTTTACTCTTAACGAACTTAACTCGAATATAATTCATGGTTATATTTCAGACTTGCAAATTCACACATAACTGGACGACCTTTGTGGTATAATAACTTCGCCATGAGGTTTTTTTTATTAATCATCACTCCACAATATGAATGTTATATAAAATTCAGATCGATTGTATATACGTACGGATAATTGATTGGCGGCGGTCAAGGATTTTATCAGATTTGTGAATTATATTATGCTTTTTTCAGGTAATAATTCAAGCCAAGGTGATAATTCAATAATGTAGGCCAAGTGCAACAACTACAGTCCCTGAATAATTTAGATTTTATTACTTAACACCCAATAGGTATAAATATTTATTATTTATTTAAGTAGATTATTTATTTAAGTATCTGTTTATTAATAAAAAATTAAAAAAAAAAGAAATGCCCCGGGTGAGGATCGAACTCACGACCTTAAGATTATGAGACTTACGCGCTGCCTACTGCGCCACCGAGGCGATTACGCAATTGGTGATTTTTACACTATAATACATAACTGCAATTTTTGGCTAACCTGTTCTGAAATTGATACATGTTATAAAAAAATAAATGGTAAGGGCAATAATAGGCCCGGGAAAAAATAATAAAAATATATGAAATAATTTTTTTTTATTTTACTGAGAACGAAATTTTTTTCAAAATAATTCTCAAGCAAATTTTACTACTTAATTTTCGGGATAGAAAGTTCAAAATGGACGTGTTTTCAACCTCAAATATATTGACGATAAATAGCTCCAAAACCAACCAAATAACTACGAATTATATATTTTTTTTAATCAATTTTAATTTTCTATTAATAGTTTTGTTGTAAATCTAATGATTTTAGATAAAAGAGCTTCGAAAGTAGGCAAACTTCTATACCCTTTACAATTTGACCGGCTCTAATTAAGTATATATTTATATTTGCATATTTATAATTACATCATTAGAAAGCCACTTAAATTTTCAATACGATATACATTTAAAAAAATATAATCCTTGAAATGTATTTACAATTACAAATTTAAGTTTTGGGCCAAATTTGACCCTCCTAAGGGGTTAAATTGTACACCATATTCGAAAATGTTTCAATGCTTTTATTTTTATTTGCTTAAAATCCACAACAATTCTTCTCTCGTCTGTATAATAATAATGTTCAGAATATTATGCAAAGGTCATTAATGTTCCAATGTTAACAATGAAGCCATGTATTCACATAAAAATGCATAATTTCAATTGTATAACTCGTTAATGCCACATATTATTGCGTATTTTAAATAAATAAGTAATTTAACAAATTAAGCAGATTTTCATTTGCTCACAATCGTAGAGCACTGCGCTTACATTTTTATTACACATACATATTGCTTGCTATTTAAATTTTCGGATATAACAGAACAAAATTAAAACATAATAATATTAATAAAATAAATGTATAGTTTGTCCAATGAATGTAATTATTTATATACTAGGGTAATTTTAATTGAAAAATTCAATTTGTTAATGTTTTTTGATGTTCTGCTTGGTTTTTTAATAGGACGGTAATAAGTTGTTTATTTTTTATTTAAGAACATGTTTGAATTTTCATTATAAATAAAATAATTTCTCCCTATTAATACTGCTTTTTTGATAATTGCCATTTATTATGCATTATTAAATATCTCTAATATTATTTTGAAATTAATTTAATATTACTATCACTAAAATACCCGTTTAGAGATTTTAGATATGTATTAATTGTAATAAAATATTATTCTTCCATCTGGTAACACTGATGATTGAGGGATCCGATTGATGTATTTCATTCAATTTCTGTTTATACCGTTTGTATTTCCTCATTTCATTCACTATAAAAATATTTATGTTCAAAAATTATTAAGTATGTATTTAAATTTACAAAAAAAAATATTTCTAATTCTATAATTAAATTTAAATCCATTTTAGAATGAGATAAATAAGGTAAATTTATTTTCTTAAATAACATGGCTATGAACTTTTGATGTGTTTCAAGTCAGTGTGAAAATCTTGTATTATTCGTATAGAAACATTTTTAAATCAAATACATAATTATTTGGGTTTTATTACATTTTTAAATTCAAGGGTTCAGAATGGTATTTGAAAAAGTCTCAATTATCTAATTTCAGAATTTAAACTATATTATGAATTAGGATCTTTGCAGTAGAATAATCCATTTCTTGGGTATAAAGCGCCTAAAATTTCCTAGATGAAGACTGGATTTATTTCAGTATTACTCATTAAAAAAAAATCAGCCATTGAACAAATGGAGCAGTTCTTAATCACTTTCTTCACGCAATAGTCAAGTGTCGCGTGTTGGTGAAAAAGGAAGCGGTTCGAATCCGGGGAATGAAGAAATTATATGGATTGCGGCAGTACAGAACAAATTATATAAATTATAAATCGACAAATTCATTTTAGAATCGAAATCATCGATTCAAACGGCGTGCTTATTTACAATTTACGACATTTCGCCTTTGGGACTTTGATAAAAAACAGAATGAATACACGATGAAATGACGCAACTTCGACTATCTTTGAATGTTGATGGTTTTTTAAATAGACACCCCAAATGTTAAGTATTTGAATTTGAAAATATATTCAATATGTAACGATCTGATTTTGAATAAAGTATTATTTTATACATCAATGAATTTTATTTTTAGTGTCTCCAGGACGCATCAATCCCATAAACGTCTCTATACATAGATATAAACATTAGATATCGCATTGCTTATAAATACGTCGTGTAGCCCGTGTATTGTTGCACTCTTCTCTCCTATTCAATAAAGAGGCATAAGTATGTCTCCCTCACTCAACACATTTCTAGTGACCACTGAGAGTGGTTGTGACAATACTTTGGCATGTTAAAGAAGTAGTGTTTGGTAAAAAGTGAGGCTAGATGTATTTGAGTGTATGTTTGAGTCCATATGACATGTAGTAACAATGCATTTACCCATTTTACTGTGAAATATAACTGAAGATATGAAGAGACATGTTTACAGTATAATGTTTGCCAGGTAACTCATGTTTTTGACCACTTGATCCACTTGAATTAACCACTCTTGCGATATACTTTGTTTATATCTATATATCTATAGTAATTCGATGATCGTTTAACGAACAATCTTCGAACGGATTATTGTTTAATTGTCAAATAATAATAGAAAATGAATATGATAATTTATTTTCTTGTTAACGAACTCTGCTTAGTGAGTTCACGGTTAACCAGAATCGTTAACAATGGGCAGTGATTCTTGGAGGTTAACTGTCTTAGTAGAAGATTCATAACCAAAACGCTGACATGTCAAGGATATTTTAAGGAATGTGGCGTTATTGTATATAAAATGCATATTGAATTTAACAGACGAGTAATATATTGAGCTCACTTTAAAATTTAATAAAATTTACTCATTTATTTATATTAAGAAGCATTAATATGGAGGCTTTTGTGGAACATTCACCGAAATAATATAATATTAGTGTATGACTGGGCAGACATCGAACCGCGAACACCTTTCTAATGGCCACTGTGCCATTGAACCTGATGTTACTATTCTGATGTATAATCGTAGACAAATGTACATTTTTAAAATAATATTAACTATAATAGACATATAGCAGACAGGATTTTTTTAAATTTATTCTGAATCTTTCACCTAACAAGTAGTAATTTAAAATACTATACATTTACGTGGGTTTTGAAAAGTCTTCTCTGTGTTATTTTAATCAAATTAACATTACCCTATTATTTATATTTTTTTAGAAATAATACTATTTTAGGCTTTGACTACCCTTTATAAACAAAAGTACGGTGACGTACTTACTGTATGCGATTTTGACTGTTTTAATTGGATTTTTTTACAGTGCAAAGTAAAAATCGGACAACGGCTGCTGCAGTCGTTGTTCGGAAAAAATATACAATATTAAAACAGTCTGACTGAACTGTTAAAAGAATAAATAAATAAATTGTACGTATTATTTCTAACACCGATAATACCATATTCGGTTGAGGGATTTTTCGTCTAGAAGCGACAAAATGTAATAAATTAATATTTTATATAAAAACAGTTAGAGTTAATTAATTTTGAAAGTGAATATTGATCGATATTAATTCGGGTTATTGTTTAAAAATTTATTGATATTTTTGGGTTTATTATTTAACTAGTCTTAAACTAACTTTTTATCAAATAAGCTAAGATACCAGTATATAAAGTTCTTCAATATAACTTTATTATCAATAATTCTAAGGGAAAACAAGTGTTCTTCGTGATTTGAAAAAAAATTACATAAAATCTGTCAACTAATATTTAAAAGTATATGATTTTTTTAATGGAATATTCATTTGGAATGGAATTTCTTTAATTCTTATGATTTTCCCATCAGACCGTCTATCGATCAGAGTGTCTATTGATATTCAAAATGTATTTTTTAATAGTTGTATGACCTTGCTATTAAAAAATATGCAATTATATATCGAGGCCCACCTTTCGGTGAATGTAATATACAGACAAACATAATTAATATGTTGACATTTAATTGTGAATGATGAATTCATTCTATGTTTATTGAACTTTGAAAGATCGCCCCCATTAGGGTTCCCAATTGTCCCGAATCAGCCGGAATTTCCCGGATTTGGAATCACTATCCCACATATCAGAAATAGAGATTAGCAAATGTATTACCTCAGAAATCTAGGTAACGGCTGACTGATGATGATAGTAGTATTTGATCCGGAATAGACATATAAAATGTTGGCAACCCTTGATCCAAAAATCTGGGTCGTGTTGAACTGACAACTCAATCTACTTGTGCAATCTTTTACATAATATACAAATTGACAATCGTTTCTATAATTGGGTTGCATTTTCAAAAATGCTGCCGATGAATATTTTTTTCCCATGACGAATTGCAAAAAAAATACCCAAGTAGAACGTGACAGATTAATGATTGATTGATTTCATTGAGAGACTTGCACCAAAAAAAAGGACTTATTTAATTGCCTCAATTCAGACTACAGCGGGGCTAAAGCGCAGCGACAACAACATAATATAGGAGAGTCATAATGTGAAACAAAACTTAAAAATATAAAATATAGAACAAGTGGCTATCTGAGTTATGTGGGAAAGCGACACCATAAAAACTGGCTTGTGATTTTTTTATTAAAAAATAATAATATATATATTATATTAAACTAGAAAAAATATATACATATATACTGGACAGTTAAATCTATCGGCCTTATTCAATAAAATGAGAGTAAATTAGTGAGTCGTGCTAGAGCTGTTAGCATTGGTGCGTATAGGAATAGGACCTCGCTTACTAGAGCTTGGTAGTATTAGGATACACGAATACGCACCGCACGCATACACTCTCATTACACTATTATATGAAGTCGTTAGGAGTATATTTTAATTATATAAACATCGGTAAAGGACCTTGCAATTATTTAATTATTATATCATACTGCAGTACTACTAGAGCATTACGGGGGATCCCAAGTCGCAGTGATGATAATGTAGCACTCGTCAGTTAATTGCTGCTTTATGTTTCTTACATACATAGAGTAAATGTCAAACTTTAGACATAAGTACTCATAAGCCTATGTATACTACTATCAAATGTGTCCCCAGTAATGTGCCAAAGTCGAACAAATATTATAATATTATTGTATCTCTTTTCTTTAAGTCAAAAATAAATAAATAACCCATTGAACAGTGAATAATTTAAATTATCAATATGATCTATATTTTCTAGCAATGCTATAATAAAATCGAGGACTTCTAAACGTAAACAGTTTAATTATTACAATATAATATTTGAAGGTCTTATTTTGTTTCTAGAAATGATGAATATTGATGACCTCGTTTGATATTTTGACATAAATATGTCTTAATAGGGTAATTTTAATTGAAATTTTCAATTTGTTAATGTATTTTGATGTTCTGCTTGGTTTTTTTATAGGACGGTAATAATATATAAGTTGTTTATTTTTTCGTTCAGAAGATGTTTGAATTTTATAAAAGAATTATAAATAAAATAATTTAATACGGTTTTCATATGATAACAACACTCATAATATTTAAAAAGCGAGTCTCCCAATAAAAACTGTTTTTTGAGAATTGTCATTTATTATACATTATTAAATATCTCTACTATTATTTTGAAATTAATTGTAGTAACATAATTATATGAAATATTATTCTTCCATCTGGTAACACTGATGGTTGAATGATGGAACCGCACAGACATATAACATACACACACCCTAGACAATTATATATATTTTAGCTGGCATAATTAAATAGTGAAAAATATTATTACACTTTGTAATTATTTTTAAGTTATAAAACTTAAAAAAAATGTTGAAATATGGGGCCTAGTTTTTAATGATAAAAATGCAATTTACCGTAACCTAGATTTGATAGGTTGAAAGTATTTAACTACCGGTGATATCAAAGGAAGTCAGATATATTAATCAGCTTTCTGTAATTATTTTTTTTTAAATTTTAGTATTATTAATTTACACCTGTTTAACTAGGCTACAATATGAGCTAGTTTATAAACATACTTATCATAATACCTTGTTACCAATATTTTATATTCTGTTGCTTTATAGTATCCTCGTTAATCACATAAAAAATGACTTTAATGAAACAGTGCATTCAATTCGACCTCGTTTTGCTATCTCCGTACACAGTAAATCTGTTACCTCCTTTGTTTATATTGAATTTAATAAATGCTTAGACTAGTGAAAATTATTAGCGATATACCATTTGTTGTTTGTCTTAATAGTGAATATGTGTAAAATAAATATTTATCTAAATGCATGTGTGTGAAGGTTACTAATGTCTCCGCTTGTCATATTGTTTGACCCATTCGTAGTCCAACTAAGGTTAGTAATATAGATTTATGATTTTATTCAATGTTCGATAAATTGTTCTACGTCTTTTATCGGAATCGTAACCGGCAAGTATAATTTTGTCTATTTAACACAATTGCCTGTTATGGAGGTTGTATCGTTTAGTATTTGTGCGATGATTTTATTGATGTTATTGTTAATGTAAGGTCTTTGATGCATATCCGTACATTTTCACATTGTGATAAAACTAACCACCGTGATACATTATTATGGCATTGACTGTGACACTCTTGTCTTCTTCCTGGCTAACAATTTAATGTTTTACTATACGTGTGAATAAAATTTTATTTTTAATCTTAAACAACACACTTAATGGTATATTTCTTTATTTACGGGCCGAGAAACTTTTTTAAGACACAGCAACGTGTAAATTAACTGTCTGTCGGTGATCTTAACTATTACTAGTTACACAGGTCACCGACTTAATAATCACTATTTACCTTACACTACAGGAAATCAGAGTAAACCTGGATCAATACGATCGATCGCCATTTTATTAATATTATTCCCGATCAAATCAATTTAATTTTCTTTAACTTGAGCGGGATTTGAACCCATGACCACAGTATAAAACAGCCACGCGTTTTATCACCTGATTGAAAAATTAACTCGCACTTCAATATTTATTGAACAATCTGATTGAGCTCCTAGATTTTGTAAGACTAGTTGATATTTAAAAATAAGTCAAATACATTGATTTTGACAATCCGTTAATTGAAAAGTGCTTAAGTTCAAATTTGTCATTTTTATGATTTTAATCCGCATATTTGTAAACGGTTTTTTATTTTTTCCCCCGTAGTATTTATATGTGTTCAATGTTATTAAAATTATAATATTGTATTAAAGGTAGAAAAATTTAAATCTTCCAATTTAAGTCCAATCCATAATATGTATTGTATTTTCAAACTATGTAAAATTCAAATTTATTAAAGAAATTGTAATATATTTATATATTTTTGAGATTTTAATGTACATACATACATACCGACTGCATAATCTACAAACGTGATAACTCCAGAAAATTGAATTATGGAAGAACAAAATAAAATTAAATAGGCATATCGCAAAAAAATCAATTTTTGGTAAACGTTAAAACCCACTTGTTATATAATTATAAAAGTCACCTAATGATGATTTTTTAATCTCATCTCTTGAATTATTTTAAATGAATATTTCCTGTACGTACTGAGATAATGCTTTAATTTGTTTAAAGCTGAAATACTTATTTAGAGAATTTTTCATGAATCCGGAATGTCGTAGTTCATCGTAGCGCCATTGAATTGTAGCTCGTCGTAGTACGTCGCGTCGCGTCGTAGCTTCAACGTAGCTAATGTATAAATTAAAAAGTATAATTATTATAAAAAGGCACAAATCTAGAAAAAAATCTCCATTTTATTTATATCCCAAACATAATGCTAACACGTAAAACAATTAAGATGTTTGATTGGATCGTTCATTTTTTAGCTCAATTTTTAGTTAATAATAAAAAAATATTGCAATACCCTAACATCCCTTAAAATATTCTCACTTAATTGAAGTCCACAGAGTATAATAAGCAACCTGTTTTTGGTTGAAATTCAAATAAATTAAAGGCGAATATGTAATTCCAATACGATCATTGAAAAAATATACTAAAAGAGGCGTTAGATTTTTTTTCGTATAAAAAAATATTAATTATAATCAAATAATTTATAATGACAGTTTGTGAATCTTGTTGTGAATTATGTTGTCATAACGCCTAAGGTCGCTAACCGTATTTGCATCAACAACGACTAATTGTGAACACTATGTTGTCATAATGTCTCGGGTTCCTCGGGGACCGTGTGTGCCGTTTGAGGTTATGCTCTTGTTTACGTACTATTGTTGTTTCATGAATCCTATGACGTATGCTTATGATAATAAAAATTCAAATGAGGCGGTCAATAACCTAATATGTAAAAAAAATAACCACCCGACTTGGACCATTAATGAAGGTGTGGTTGTGTTACATTTGATGTACCATTCCTTAAGTTGAATAAAAGACGTGTTGCACTTTCTTTACACATACTATAAAACTATGTAGTATTGAAGTGGGTGCCCTTGTGCATTATAAATAGTGATAATATTTCCGGTCGATTAGTGTATTAATAAATAATAATGAAAAGAGTTGTACTGTAGAACACGTAGTCGTTGTGGCCGTGACAGAGTTTGCGTACTTGTTTACTATCAAGACTAAAAGGTCACATTAAAACATATTCACCAGCTTCTATTTGTACATTATACTGATTAATAAAGGAGAGATCGTATACAGGAAATAACACTGCATGGTCAACTATATCAAGCTGACACTGATTCTACTGAAAGTGAAACTGGGGACCGATAATAATAATATGCTGCAGATTATAATAGTACTACAGTCATTTTGATTGAAATTTTCAATTTGTTAATGTTTTTTTTATATTCTGCTTGGTTTTTTAATAGGACGGTTATATTTGAGTTTTGAATTCATTTTTGCTTTAAGGTGTTTTTTTATCGATTAGAAGTATTAATCATAAAAATGTGGAATTATTAAGCATTATCAAATTAAATGCTTTTTGAGAATTGTCATTTATTATGCATTATAAAATATTATTTATCATATAAAAACCCGTGTCAAGATTTTATATATGTATTAATTGTAATAAAATAGTTAAATGAAATATTATTCTTAACATTTGGTAACACTGATGGTTGAATGATGGATCCGCACAGACATATAACATACACACACCTTAGAAAATTATGATTAAATTAAGTAAAATTCACAGTAGCCTTTACATAAGCAGAAATTATTTAACTAGGTACTTTTAACTTACATAAAAAATATTTTTCATAGCCTTTTCGTGACAAATACTGTACGTATAATGTATGTGTGCAATAGATTATTTTTCACAATGCACTGTATTTTTAAATAAATATGCACAGACTTGTAATAAACATGTAAAAATTTTCAACCGGAGCATTTTAAAATCATATAAATTTCATTTTATTTTAAAGCAGTGATCGGGAAACAGTAGTAAATTATACCTAATTATTTTTTTGCGGATGTTTTTTCTTTTAGTTGTAATTTTTGGAAAGTAGAAATACAGAAATATATAGAATTACAAATTAAAATCATACATAAAATATTGAAGTCATTGTAACAAACATTAAGCAATATAATTTCTCACTTTCTTAGCTTTTCAACTCCGGAGATTAAATTTAAATTAAATTTACAAGTGTATATTATACTTATTTTATGGAAACAATTTGCAATAAGACCCCAGACAAATATATTTTTGTAAACCAGTGGAATTTTAATTCATTGAGTACTATCAAGAAAAACTATAAGAATTTATGTAAAAAAAAGTTCTTTGACTGCTGATTTAAATGCAAATATTTTTAAGTATTTTAAATTTTAAATTAGTAAGCAGCAATAATCCTATATTTCAGAAATTGACGCGTTATGTTTTTGTGGAAAATTATTTTTAATTTACATATTTAAACCACTCATATAAAACAATAATATTTAAAGATGTCGATTGTCACAAAATCAAAATAAATAATAGATAGATTACACTTGATCTATCAAAATTATTATTTATTATTGGATAATCACGTATGCAAAATACTACCATTTACGTTAATGACCTTTGAAATTTGTTTTTACTGTGATTATCATAATTTATAGTATCAGTTGATAGCACTAATGCATAATTAACATCTAATCAGAACCACCTGAGGCTTCGCTGATACATAATTTGACACGTAATAAGATATTTCGTGAAACGTAACAAAATTTCACCTCATAGGTTTCTGTGTCAAAGCCAGATTACCCCGAATAAAGAAACCTTTTCAAATCTTCAATTACATATTCAAAATCATCCTGTTACGAGTGATGATGTATAATATCGAATTATAATAAACACAGATTTCATAATTTAAATTTTTTAATAAATTCACCCAGTTGTTATTTGTTTTGTTTATATTTGAAAATACATTATTACAAAACGTGTGTATTTCCGCAGTTACTTCAATACTAAAGAAAATATTGCTATCATATATTTTTTTATTAGAATTAATAATAATGAAAGGTTTTTGTATACTATTTATTTAATATAAAAAGGGAGAATCTAATATGGAATATTTAATTTTTAAAAATCAGTACTTTTTAACGCAATCACTTAATATTTTTGGATTATTTCTATAATTATATCATATGTTCATATATGAGAATTTTCTCAATAATTAATTGCCTATAAGATTTCAAAATTTCTCTTATATAAATAGCGTATATTGAAATTGTCAGTTTCCAGACAATCGAGTAAAACATTTTATCCTTTAAATGACAGAATATTTAAAAGTTTTTTTACACAAATCATAGATAATAGAAAAAATAGAGTATTTTGAGTTTATTTACAAATACATTTTACGGAAAAAGAGCGTTTCCTCCTTTATTCCATTAAACTCCTTAAAAATACTTTAAATATGAGTTTGTGTGGTAATAAAAAATACCAATACATTTTCAGCGTTTCATGCAAATTCTGGCAACAGTATTTATTTTACAACACAATAATGTTACACAAATGTGTATATAATTAAATTCACTATAAGAATTTTTATAATGAAATTTTAATATTAAAAAAATATATATGAAAAAAGGCTATTCCATCGCGAATATTGTGCTCAATTCTCCTGTTTTGTTCATATTAGCGGACAAAAAAAATGTAGATTTATTTGATTATCAATATCCAATTAAAATGCGCATCCAAATAAGTTTATCACCTTAAAAATAACGGAAATATAACATTGACTTTCTTGTAAATATTGACATGAATAATTCATGCGCATGTTGAGTGCATATTGATTGATTATGAAATAGTATAGAATACAATCAGTGTCATTCATCAGCTTTGTTTACAAGTATTCATTTTTAATATGTCGATGATTATGACGGCCCTTTCGAAGGCCATCATCATCATATTTATGTATTATTAGTATACGACTTCCTGATGTCGGAACTTGTCTCTCGTATGCAATTGCAAAATGCTCCGTTTCGTTTAAACTTGAAGGGCGTCTATTTCTAAGATTCTCGTCTTGTTGCCGGAACGAGAATGTTTTAAATACAATTATTATATTTCCGCGTTTATTTATATTCTACAAATAAACAATTAAAATAATTTTATTAAAAAAACAGACTAAAAACACTAATTTTATCATTCAAATTCTTGGTGGAATTCGGAATACGACAATTAATAACTAATAACATTGATATTTACAAACAATCGTAGGTTAGTAATCTACAGTCAAAAGGTCCAGCGATCATTAAAAAAATAAATTGTGCAATTTATATGCTTGTTATCTCTGATATTATATTATGTACTTCGATACTTATAAAAAAATATTCGGTTTGTATTTTTTTAATTAATCAAACCATCCGATTACAAATATGTATATTCAAGAAAAATAACCTATTGATAAATAAAAATATTCCAAGTAAAACTAAATCACTCAATAAAAAGTCAAAATAAGAGTTTTCCAAGGGAAAGAAAACTAATAAAAAATGTTAATTGAGTGACAGTAAAAATTAAAAATAACAAATACAGTTCATCGGTTTGCGGTGGTAAATATTTGACTAATTAGAGATAATTTTTTTATTGTATATTATTTATCATGCTGCAGTTCCACTAGAGCATTACGGGAGATCCCAAGTCATAGTGATAATAATGCAGCACTCGTCAATTAAACACGAAAAAATATAATATGAGTAAATGTATAATAACAATAACAAAAGGTACAATATAAAAGATATTAATATACATAATTTAAATATTTATGTATGTATATGTATATTAAAAGAAATTTAAAATATTTGTGGAAATTGAGATCAAATGAAAAGCTGCCAAGAATAACAGAGCAGACAACAGTTTGAAAGAGATAGACTTTACTGTCAAATTAGAGTATTTCAACTGAAAATCTTAACTTTGACAGATCCTTTACTCAAGTAAGAGTGACAAAACCATAGACACTATCATGTATGCATTTTACTGAATATCACTGTTAGACTTTGGTTACTTTAACTTAATAAACCATTACTTTACACTATTTACTCCCTAATTCAGATTCAGATTGACCATCAAGTGTGAAATAAAAAAATAAACATTTGCCATATCATATAACATATACGGTTGGATATTTATTCGATTGAAGTACATGCTTTCCAATGCTATATTTTAGTATTGTGTTATTTAACATATATTCTGGATACTTGACCACCACGAGCATCTTCCAAGGGCCTCAGGTATTAAATGACGGTATCAAATGATAGGATTGATGTGTGAGGAAGTAAAAAAGAGGGAGAGCTTGTGAGTAATAAATACACACGTTGGCAGAGTTAACATGTCCAAGTATAATGTGTGCCAAGGGCGACTACTATAACAACCAGACCTCGCTAAAACTCCTTTTCATTCACACATTTATCAGGTCTTTCACCAGAAAGTTATACCATTTAACTATGCTTAAATAAACCTACTATACTAGAGTATAAAACCTAATCAGGATAGTGTGAAATTTATCACAAATCGTGTCCAAACTACCACACTTCTCTGCCGATTCAATTTTATTTATGCTATGATTAAAAGTATAGTTAATCTGTATTAGTGAGTTCACCGTTGAATTTATATTTTTTAATTAGCTGTGATAGATATTTATTTATTTTATTAAATACTTACTTCTTTTCATAGACAATTATAATTAATTTAATGAAATACATTACAATAACAATGTCTGCCTTCAAGTGCAGCTAAAAGAGCCTAACAAAGTTCATCATTCTTGCCTAAATCAAACCTATTTTCGTAATATTATATATATTTATGTAATACTCTTGTGAATGAATTAATTTAATAATTACTCTCTAACGGATAAAGTTATTTTTTTAAGACTAACATGTTCCAACCTAAACCAAACCTATTGGCACTTGAATGATGTGAAAGTGCTTCGTATATTTTTACCCACAAAATGTGAGCATATACATTATTAAATAAATGCACGTTTAGAAATGAGTAAAAGGGTGAACTTACTAAAATATATTACATAAATACCTTAGCTTCTGATATACATACAACTTGGGTTGCATTTTTTTCTTATAAAAAACAAATATATTTAATTCTTTCTCTTTTTAACATTTAAGTGCATATTTACACATTTTAAACTTATCGACAATCGTGTTTACCTCGAAACGTCCGTATAACTTGCACGTGTTTTACAAATTCGGCGTTAAATGTTACACGACCGGTCAAATAATGTTTTTGTCACGTTAATTTGTCAATTAATATATTTACGCGCTGTCGCTCTCACTCCCTGTCTGCAACACCTAGAACCCATACATACTCCGTCACTCCTCATTAACCAGATCTATTGTTCTTCTGAATGAATGGAATGCCAGTTGGGTGGAAAATGACACATTTATCATGCCATATTCTTGATGTTATTTATATATTTTTCATATATGTATTATATATTGTGGTATTTCTTATATATGTCTGTTTATTTTTTATATTATATACCAGCGTAATAGCTCAGGGGATAAGAAGCGTGGCTACAAATACTGTGGTCATGGGTTCAAATCCCACTCAAGTCAAAAAAAATTAATTGATTTGATCGGTTTTTACGACTGGGAGATCGGGAATAATATTAATAAAATCCCGACCCTTCGTCTCGACCCAGGTTTACTCTGATTTCCTGTATTGTAAGGTAAATACTAAATATTAAGTCAGTGACCTGTGTAACTAGTGATAGGTAAGATCACCGACAGACAATTAACACGTTGTTGTGTAGAAAAAACCCTCTCAAAAAGACCCTTTCTAAAATAAAAGCTCCTCGGAACGTAGTAGGTACCACTAGAGCATTGCGAGAGATCCCAAGCACCAAATAATGCAGCACTTGTTATTTATTGTGTATTTACTCAAATAAATATAGTTAGATGCGACTAAATGAGACCAACATGGATACAAAAGAGATGAACTAATTGCACTTCGAACTTCGAACTTCGTGATTGGTGACATAAAATGTAACTTAATACTATTTTTTAATTAATACGTACCTACATATCTTCTCTAAAGTTTGACATTTGGTCTACAAAATAACGAGGAAGGTTTTTCTTTATAGCGGCATATATTTTAAATAAATATTTATTTATTGTGTAAATCATCTTTACCTTAAGCATTGACTATTGGTATAAGATTCTGATTACCACACACACATATATAAATATATATATATATATATATATATATATATATATATATATATATATATATATATATTAGATAAATAGATAGATAAAAATTTTCTTGGAACATATGTATTTATTTTCGTTTGGGAGTTATCTTGAGTGTGTCAGATTCACGCATCGGTGCACTTTGCTTTCTCTGAATCCGTCATGGATTTCAAGTCAAACGAGAAATTTATTTATGATAAGAATTCTTGCTAAAAAGTTAACGAATTCGGTTGTGAAATGATTTATGCCGATAGCGGAAGAAGGCAGTGTGTCAGGAAGTGCGTGTTAGTTGGTCAGTGTTGCCAGTCTTCCAGAGGCCTTGCTCTTTGAGAGAGAAAAAAATATCTCGACAACCTTGACTTCGTGTCGCATGTGTTGGCTTTTTCATTGTGGAACCACTGGGACGTGTAAAAAATCAAAAGATCGACCTTGTTTGCACACAATCCCGTGATAATTGATAATTGATAATTGAATACATGATGGATTAGGCTATACAAAGCTATCATTTTTTTATATATTTATATAAGAACTTTCGGATATTAACTAAACAAAATAATCAATATAAATATTACCAACATTCATGATTTTTGTAGCTGTGTAAGAATGTTTTAAAAATATTAAACTGGGGGACAACTACATACATGAATGTATGCGATATTTCAATAATCAAATTTTATACAGGGTGGACTGAAATAGCTGAGAATATTTTAGGCGGTTGTAGGGTATCGCAAATCTAGACGAAAAAAAAATTGATTTGATTTTAGTGAAAAATATTAATTTCGTATAGCAGAAACTCGATTTCAAAAGCACTGTTAATATGTTTCACTTTTAAATAACTAAAATTTCTTTTAAAACAAAAAAGTTAAATCTATTCTTAGTTATTTATCTTAAGTCCACCCTATATTTTTACATAGGTTTAAAATGATCCGTTCGATGGGTCAACCCGATACCACCGATATATTACCAGGCCATACAAGTGTATATGTAAATATCAAGATGGGGGACGAAGCGGACGAGTCTAATTGTTTAATCGCGCTTAATGTCAGTTTAATAGAGGTATACATTGCTTTTCATTAATTTGTTGTTATAACACTGTTATTACACCTTGAATACAGTCAAACTCACTGGAACATCCAGTTGTATGGCCTGCTAATATATCAGTGGTATCGGTCAGCCACCGACAAAATTCAACAAGTTATTATATTATAGTTATTTAAAATGGAGTTTCCTTTATTTATTGCGTTCAAATGCATGATAAATTTGCTAAATAAAAATTCAACCAGACTTATTTCCCAGATTGAAATTTCTCTCTAGATGACATTAAAATCTAAATAAAAATTCAGACGAACTGACATTTATCGCGCTTAAACAACAAGTGGGTTTTTTCCCCGTGTGTTCAGACTCAGACTCGCCTACTTGGTCCGCAATCTTGATATTTATACACTCAGTTGTATGGCCTGCTAATATATCGGTAAGCCACCGACACAATTATATAAAAGTTATATAGAAAGGAGTTTCGTATATTTATTTATATTATAGACTTATTTCCCGCATTGAAAATTCTCTCTAGATGACATTAAAATCCAAATATCAGATATTTTGGATTATATGAACATAACACCTTCATCCACTCGTGTCTTCATTCCATAATATATAAAAAAAACCGCCTACCTCATCGTC
Source organism: Agraylea sexmaculata (assembly GCA_022606485.1). Taxonomy (NCBI): domain Eukaryota; kingdom Metazoa; phylum Arthropoda; class Insecta; order Trichoptera; family Hydroptilidae; genus Agraylea; species Agraylea sexmaculata. The sequence goes on from JAGTTH010003351.1 coordinate 58,389, forward strand.
GCGTCGCGTATTTGTTTAAAAAATTCATTAGTCATTGATTTAGCATTCATGTAAAATATACAATGTGAGGATTATATGTCACGACATTTCAGGATGATTCATCCGCTGAAAGATAAGTTGTACATATTAATATTATTGTGATTGTGAGTAGAGGTGGAAGGCGTCGTGGCGTCGGCTATAAGACATGGCGGAGTAGCGTCGCGCTCTCAGTTGACAGCCGGCATTCAGCTAGGTCACACGGTGGCAGTGGCGACTGGGCATTAATACTATTGCTATACAATAACAATACAGTAACAGTGCGTTTATATCATCTATACCAGTGACCAAGTGTGTGCAACATTAATACATTTGCTGTGATATTAAAATAAGTTACCGATACAATGACTACCCTGGACAACGTTATCGAGGAGACCAGAGTCAAGCTGGAGGAGGAGAGCGACACGGTCGGAGATCTTGGATTCCCGCACTCGGCTATGAAGAGCTCGGATACCAGAGATAGTATATCTTCCATAGACAGCGATGTATCTCTATCGTTCGACAGGAGAGGCTCTGATGAGGGCATCAAGTCCGGAGACGAGCTAGAATCGAAGGAAAACAAGGATAAGGAAGCGGAGGATGAAGGTACGCACATGGTGGACGTATCCGACAGCGCTTCGGACGCAGGCTCTACGGGAGGAGGCAAGGACTCAGGCTGTGAAGTAACCATTGATCCCACAGAACCACCCTTCAGTCCGCCGTCGGAAGAACTCGCCGATAAAATAGTGGCACAGGTCGAATTTTACTTTTCCGATGTCAACATTACTAAAGATGCTTTCCTGCTGAAACACGTCAAAAGAAACAAAGAGGGCTATGTATCTCTGAAGCTGATCTCCAGCTTCAAGCGTGTCAAGCACTTGACCAAAGATTGGAGGGTCGTAGCTGCATCTTTGAAGAGGTCCACAAAACTGGAAATCAACGATGCAGGCACTAAACTAAGACGCCTCGAGCCACTTCCTCAATACGATGAAACCACACCTTCTAGAACGATCGTCGCAGTCAATCTGCCGATTGAGAAACCCACCATTGAGAATGTTTCGCAATTGTTCTCCAAATGCGGAGAAATAGCTTTAATTAGGGTCTTGAGACCCGGCAACCCCATACCGGCTGACGTAAGACAATTTGTCAATAAGAACCCATCGTTGAGTGGCATTGTCTGCGCTCTTGTCGAATTTTCTGAATCCGAGTCGGCAAGAAACGCTCTGCAAATGCAAAACGATGACTTCCCCGGCTACGGGCAAACATTGAAAGTGTACGAATTGAATTCTGTGCCTAATCCAGAGAAAAAGAAGAAGATTACAATCACCAAGAAACCGTTTATTAATAGAATGACAAATGAAGTAGAATATTCGCCATGCTGTAGCAGCTCAGAGGCTGAGATGGAATACTGGGGTCGAGGGGATCACAGGAATAGGTTCTACAGGAGAGGATCTACTGGATATCCGCACAGGATGCACGAGAGTGGCTGGATCCCTCGTCGTATGTCCGCTTGTAGTCACTCTTCCGATTCTTCTTCTGGATATTATTATAGTCCAAGAAGGTTATCTTCGAGTAGTCGCGATTCTGGTGCTGGGTCTGATATTTACCTATCTAGGAGGATTTCTAATTGTTCCCTGTCGGGATCAGAATATGATGGTATGAGGCGCTTTTCCAACTGTAGTCAGATGTCGGGTTTCGGTAGCCCTGCAAGATCTCGTTCCAATAGTAATGGCCTTTTCCTGGATCACCTTGTAAGAAATCCCGTGGCACCCGATGGCACCAGGGGATTCCACAATATGCGTCAAAGAAGAGTATCCGACCTCGCACTATATTCTAGATAAATATTTACACAGCAATTAAATAATTTATATATCTTACAGTCTTCTATTTCAATGCAATTTTTTTATATATAAGTAATGTGTGAATGTTAAAATGTAGTTCGTTGTTTTTAATGCATACGCAACTATGTTATACATAAGATATTGTTCATTTAATTTATTGTATGTTTGGGAAATATAAACATGTATAAATTTCCTTGCTCAAATTAAAACTCTCTATAAATGATACATTTAAGCCATGATTTTATACGTTTTTAAATATATTTTTTTCTTATTCGTGTTGTACTCATACACACACATTTATTATATACTTTACCAAGTATTTCTTACTATTTTATCGAAATATGAACACGTTGCTAGTTATTCATATTTTGAATGCACTTTTTGTGATGTCTCACTAAATATAAATTATTCCCAGATTTACAGTGTTGTCGAAATGGATGTTCTACAATTCCTATAATAGTTGTAAGCGAGTATTATGTTTTATTATCTTTCATGTACATATTGTTTCTTTTATAAATACTTGTAAATGTGCCTAAATATATTTTATTTTAAACACCTGTTTTATTTATTTCGCAACTTGACCTACACATACATAGAGACATGATTGAAAGTGAACAATGGTTAAGTGGTTACTGTGATCGTGTTATGTAAAGGTTTGTATTCAAGTTTATGGCCAATTGCTAGTTGTTGCCAATAGAAAGCCTTTGTAACATTCTTGACAGTGCAACGCACTCGGGAAATAATAATATTGTAAAATCATTTCCCATTACATTTTACAATTTCTCGCATTGTAGTGATATTTTGCATTACAACTAATAGAAAGTTATATGGATGTAGTTTTTTTCAGCAATATATTCGAGTATTTTATGTGAGCGTTGCTAAAAATAATGCACGGCATTGTAAATTAGTTAATCTTGTTAAAGCTGAAAAGAAAGTCTTTCGTTCAAGTTAATTGGATTTCTTCAGCGATATTCTTCAATTTCTACGGACGACTTTTCGTCACGTCCATAATCTGATTTTACAGAATATAAATAAATAAAAATATAAAGCGAATTCAATGTGCTTTTTAATGAATGCACATATTAAATCATTTTAAATCGACCTTCACCTATATTCACAACACAGAGCCCTTTTCATTCGCCTTGTACTATATCAAGTTGTATGTATTTTATCCTTTTAGGACCTTTTGTATTCATCCAAGGATGCGGTTTTAAAAAAAACAGGTGTGTACTTTTAAATTTATGGAGTGATTAATCATGAATATGTGTAAGTTAACCTTTCCCTAGCAACATAAAACATCACGTATGTATATTTTCTTATGAATAATTGAACCAAGGAATAAAATATTTGTACAAATACAGAATAAAATTAAGATATAGGCAAACATTACATTATTTAAAAATAGCTTTAGCTGGAAAATAATTTCTTTTCCGAAGTGGTACAATCGACTCGAATGTATTAGAGCATGACATTTTAAATATTCTTTACAAATAAATTTAATTATTGGGGAAATTAAAAAATTTCCATCGTTACTTTTACGGCTAAGATTGTAGTAGAGCATTATAAAAAGAAGGTCGCGCATTCAAATGATTCATAACGTTATTAAAAAATTACACAAAATAATTTAACAAAAAATTCCCGACTGAAAATGTGTAAGTACTATAAAAACGTGTGCTGTCAAAAGAATTATAATTATAGTTATATTTTTATTAATAACAATAATCATCATTTATGTACGCTGAGATAAAGTTTGGATATGTAATAATAAGTAAACATAAATTTCTCAATATGAGTGCATTAATAAGAAATCAGACTAGAATACTATAATATTTGTTTGACCTTGGGACATCTCTGAACTAGCCACATTGTAAATAAATTTAAGCTAAATTAAATAAACCATTAGCAAACGAATTCCACAGTGAAATAATTTCAACTCGACTAAGATGTATTCAGGGCTAAGAAATAAAAATAAATATTCGAAAAATATCGATTCGTTCATAATATCAAAATTAAAAAATAAAGAAGGAATGCCTTCTGGACTCTCTCGACGAAAAGCGAGTTATTATGGTATATTAAGCGAATTATGTTTGGAGCAATTCTATTGTCAAATAATTGATAGGTTTATTGTAACTTTAGTGTCTGGTCCAAATGCGATGTTGATTTATTACTTTTTATAAATATTACAGTTGTACTGAGGTGTCAGTATGGTGAGTGAGAACATGGCAATAAGTAATTGGAGCCTCTGTATGGATGGAGAACATTTTGGCGATGGAAAGACCTTGGCCCACATCGTGGTGCTTGTGGCCTCTCCTCTCTCCACAATACAACCTGCTTGCTCTCTGTGTCTGGCTATCATCATTATCATGAGGTTGTTGCCACCGTTAAATATCACATTATTAATTAATATATGCTTCCTCGGATTACTGTGCCACTACACGACAAAAAGCTGGCCATCTCAATGTTGAATCATAGATATCGCATTGCATATAAATAACACTCCTATTCGATAAAGGCATAAGTGTGTCTCCCTCACTCAACACATTTCTAGTGACCACTGAGAGTGGTTGTGACAATACTTAATAATATTTTAAACATGTTAAAGAAGTAGTGTTTGGTAAAAAGTGAGCCTAGGTGTATTTGAGTGTATGTTTGAGTCCATATGACATGTAGTAACAATGCATTTACCCATTTTACTGTGAAATATAACTGAAGATATGAAGATATATGTTTACAGTATAATGTTTGCCAGGTAACTCATGTTTTTGGCCACTTGATCCACTTGAACTAAACACGCATTTAGCCACTCTTATGTTTATATCTATGACTTGTATATGTTTACATACTTACTAGGAGGAGTGTTAATAATTGATAATATTTTAATAGAGTTAGGACAAGTTTATTTGTATACTTTATACTATAAAAATAGACAAATATGAATTTATGAAAAAAGGTCAGGCGCTGCTTTTACCGCTCGTACTGTTTAACTGTCATTTCCAATACAAACAATAGTAGGCACAGCTGATGCTAGGCATAGCAGACAGGCACCAAAGGTTTCGTGTGTCAGCCGCTTGGGGCGCTGCTTCTATCGCCTCGCCGTCTCGGTTATTCAAATTCTATTGCGTGTAGATGTATTCGTGACCAGGCATATTCGAATGTACGACGTAATATTGCATGGCGCTTCTATAGATAAAAGTTCACTGGTCACCTGTTTTTTACTAGTGCCCATGATATATTCAACGATAAATAATGTCACTATGTAAATAATTTACATGATCATTTTGGAAGAAAAATGTTGTTTCTCTCGAGTGTCGGATTTTAAGTAAATGTATAAATATGTAAATTATATTTAGTTCATATGTTAGTGGCATTCATATTTCATTAAAATAATATCAATAAACAGCCGTCAATCCATATTAAATGTTTGTCGCTTAAATGGTACCCAAACAATGAAACTATTTAAATAAATTTTTAACTGTCTAACTTATCCCTTTTTTGACATTTGCTCTACAGAGAGTAGCATGATATAGAATCGAAATGATGAAATGTTTGATACGTCATTCACCATATTAAATAAGACGTGGGATTAAGTGTATAGAATATTAATTCAACACTTTTTGTGCAAAAGGTTCTCTCGAGAAACAAACTGACTGAATTAAATGGTATCGTACAGAAAACAAGTATGAAAATACAAATTTATATGTAAAATTAACGAGTACTATATTTAAGAGGAGTTGTTTTATTTGTCTCCATCGATATCGAATAGAAAATAAGTGGCAAAATGATTATTATGAGATATAAAGCATTTTTTATTGCATATGTATGGATGCAGTATAATAAAGCTACGGAAAACTAACAAATTGCACCCGTTTAACTACAATAAAGTAGTTTAATTTGTGGAAAAAAATATCTACAAATAAGATTCATTTAAAGAATCTTACATAATAGTTAAAATTGAAGACATTATTGTAAAAGTCTAAAGATGTTCGTGTAATAGAAATGAATGCAAGTTGAGTGAAGATAGAATGTCGGTGAAAGTAGTGAATGTCCAGTGTATGCAATACATGTTCCTCAGTCACAATACCCTTCACTAACCATAATATTATTATTATATTTAATAAATTGCATTAAAATTGAGTTTTTTAAATGAAAATGCAATCCAAAAATTACCAAACTATTGGTGTACGCAAATTTTTCAAACCAAACTGACGAAGAATACTAATTAATGAGCAAATACATATTATATGGGTAAAAAATCTTATAACGATGGTTCTTTTGATTCTTATAAACATTCATTTTAAATATTTAATTTATTTAAAGTAGCGCAATTAGGATATTATATTATAAACCAGCATGGCCAAAAACTTTTACTTTTCAATACAAAAAATGTCAAATTATTTCCGAGCAAAAGTTATTCAAATAATAGGATATGGACATTTTGTTTTATTTATTATAATTAAAATGTATAGTAATTAATAATGTATTAATTTAAATTAAATATAAGCGGTTGGTTGGATTTGAATGCCATCTGTGAGAGTTTTGATATTTCGTTATGTGAATATTCAACCGCACATTTCATGTAATAAAAAGTTTTTATTTATATTTCATGATTGGGCAGATATCAAATAATTTTATTTAATTTGATTTAATTTAAAATGAATTTATTTATTGTTAAATAGTAACAATAATAAAATATTCAGCTCTTCAGAGTTGCAATATAGCGTTACACCTTCATTTTGGACTTTGGATATTTTACATATGTTTTATTGACCATTACAAAGTATGTTTTATTCACCATTACAAAGTAGTTTTATTGACCATTACAAAGTATGAAGTTTTCATTTATGGTAATGGTCATATGTTTTAGAAAAAAAGTTCACAATTTTTTTAATAAAGATGATTTTTTTTAAATATAATTAATAATTGAGAGGGTCATTATGTGTTTAAATTGTAGAATATATTTAATATTTTTTATTTGAATGTGGATATTTGTAAGGATGTAATGTATGTATGCTCATAGGGGGTGTTTACGCCCGTATTCTGCATGTATACATACATTTACGGAAGGTAACTATTCACACTACCTTTCCTCAATTCTGACGTTTCCACCCTCAATTTTGACGTTTATAGTGAATACGAACTTTATGAACTTTATTGTGCAACTGACGTTACCGAATTAAATTCGTTTTAAAAATCTTCGATTGGTAGACCATGTACAGTAACAGGGAGACTGACTAGTCGAAGACTTGATGCTGATCAGGGCTGAAGGGGCGGAGACTGGAGCCAGGGAGCAATACTGACCAGTGAAGTATGGAAGATGGAAGAATGGCCTCGCTGGCAGTAGTCAGCAGTCTTAGCAGCTATAGTGACAGGACAGGAAGTAGACACGGAGCTGGAAGTGGAAGTGGAAGGTGCGAGGAGCTGCAGGGGCGGAGACTGGAGCCAGGGAGCAATACTGACCAGTGAAGTATGGAAGATGGGAGAATGGCCTCGCTGGCAGTAGTCAGCAGTCTTAGCAGCTATGGTGAAGGACAGGAAGGAGACACGGAGCTGGAAGTGGAAGTGGAAGGTGCGAGGAGCTGCAGGAAACCAGCTTTGTGTTGCTTATTATATCCGTATAGAAAGTCGTTTGCAAGGAAGAAAGCGTGCTAAACAATTAGAAATATTTTATAAAAAAGTTTGTAATATAAAATATATTAATAATTTACCTAATGCAATCCCTGACCATTAGATCTTTTTTTAGGATTTTTAACTAGTCCAGTTTAAAACCAGATTTTGACATTACAAATAGGGCACACATTTAAAATTAATAAACATGGACTCTCAATGCCATCAAAGTATTAAGATTTAAAATTAATAAAGGATATTTGATCACATTTATTTTGGTTTCTTTCAATGGAATTAAATAATTGTTAAGAGAAAAAAATGAGAAAAAGGTTAAGATATAATATGGTTTTATTATAAACTTACAAACAACATAAAACAACGAAAAAACTTATAAACAACAAAAACGTGTAATTTCCACTTCCTTAATAGGATACACAGTCTGAATGCAATGTCAATTAATTAACAATATCCTTATTTTGTAAATACCACAGATTTCCACATCACCTTTGCGAATAAGAAAAAGCATAAAACGGTAGTATATAATTATATCCAATATACATACTCTGTCATAGTGATTGAAAATGGTTGAAATACTTTTTTATTATTCTATATTGAGGTACTGTGAATGATGCATTACCTTTTTTTATAGTGGAAGGTTCCCCCATAGGTCTATAACTACAGTTAATATTAAAAAATTGTTACATTCAGATGATAAGGTTAATAAAAAATAATTACTAGCTACAAATACAAAGCAAGGCATTTATACCATAATATTATTATTTTTTTAAATTTTGGAAAGGCAAATTACACAGAAATTTCAAAAAAGATGTGAAGCGAGCACTGGTGGGTGTCAGGAATCTCTATCGTTTCACTTGCAGATGTAAATCACTACAGTAACTGGAAAAACAAAAACAACAAAGAGCAGTAAACGTAAATCAATAAAAAAATATTGCAAACTTTATTCAACTGGATCTGAAAAATGCAACATGGCAAAGTTGTTCCTGTAAATCAGACCCTCGGTGTCGTTTATTTCTTCTCCAGTAGAAGTATCTTAGAAAAATGGTTAAGATATCATATGGTTTTATTAAAAATATAATTGTTTTAATTATACTCACATTGTCACACATACTGTCAGTATCTTGGTAAAATTGTTTGACATCAACTTTGTTCAGACTAAAACCATGTTTATTCATATTTATAAATGATATTCTTAATTTTAAATATTCATTCATTTTATTTAAACCTCCTTTTCTTTCAATTTCTATTGTTTCTTTTATGAATCTCTTTCCTTTTTGTAGGCATATTTTTCTCTCCCGGCTGCATATTTCTCTTTTTCGGCAGCATATTTTTCCCTTTCCGCAGCATACTTTTCTTTTTCAACTATATACTGTTCTTTGCAGAATCTCAATTTCATTAGCCTATCATGGTCTTTAAACCCATATTATTTCATAAACACATAGCTTAACAAAGATGTATACAAATTACCAACCTATGCTGTTGGTTCCCAAATTAATAGTTGGCTCAATGTTGAGTACATTCCTACTTGTTCCCGGCTCCTCGCAATTATGTTGTTGTGCTGAAACCACCATATTTCATAAAACTTCTTCCATCTTCCATACTTCACTGGTCAGTATTGCTCCCTGGCTCCAGTCTCCGCCCCTTCAGCCCTGATCAGCATCCAGTCTTCGACTAGTCAGTCTCCCTGTTACTGTACATGGTCTACCAATCGAAGATTTTTAAAACGAATTTATTTTGGTAACGTCAGTTGCACAATAAAGTTCATAAAGTTGGTATTCACTATAAACGTCAAAATTGAGGGTGGAAACGTCAAAATTGAGAAAAGGTAGTGTGAATAGTTACCTATTCTTAAATGTATGCATGCAGAATACGGGCGCAAGGGTCGGTTTCTTCAAACAGTGAGCTAGATGACTCGAGAGTTAAATGTCGGAAAGTGTTCATTTTTGTGCAATCACTTGGTTTGTATTATAGTGATTGCACAAAAAATTACACTTTCTGACATTTAACTCTCTTGTCACCTAGCTCACTGTTTGAAGAATCCGACCCTAACCTAACCACCGAGACACAAAAGTTCGCACCGGATAAATATTTTAATATTATGCTCACTTGTACATATAAATGTACATGTAATTGATCATATTAAAAAAGGTTCAATTTTTTCATCCGCTTCATCCAATTCAAATCTGTATTCAGTATACAATAATCCAGATTATAGATCAATCGTAAAAGGTAACTATGAAGGTGAAGATGATGTTGAATAAACTGATGGGCAGGACTTCAGTTCGCCTCTAAACTATTGTAATAAAAAATTATCTTGAATATACGTCTCTCTTTCCTAACATTCATCCTAATATGTACATGATTAAAAATAAAAAGATTAAAGAGCATAATTATAAATTTGTTAATGTTTTTTATGTTCTGTTTGGCTTCTTATACCAAGGTTTTATTTTGAGTTATGTTTATTTTTCTATCAGAAGAAGTTTGAATTTTTAAAGGAAATTATAAAAAAAATAATTAAATACGGTTTTCATATGATGACAACACTCATATTGAAAAAGCGAGTCTCCCAATAAATACTGTTTTTTTGTCATTTATTATGTATTATTAAATATCTCTAATATTATTTTGAAAATAATGTAATATTATTATCATTAAAATATCCGTTTCGTTTTAGATGCGTATTAATTGTAGTAAAATAATTATATAAAATATTATTCTTTCATCTGATAAACACTGATGGTTGAGGGACCCGTACAGACAGACATACAACATACACACACGTTCAACAATTATAGATATAATTAAATATTTAATTTTCTTATCCGTAAAATCCACCTCGTTATGTTTTTTCCAAGCTTTTGTAAACAATTTTATTGACAAATAAATATATTAAATAATTCAAAGCTCAAAATATTCGATTATGCAGTATAGAGAAATCATAATTTCTCTCTTCATAAAAAAACATTTTTTGTAGTACGCCAGTACAAAAGGCACAATCCCAAATCGCTCCTTAAGTTTTTTTAAAATGTGCATTATTTGAAATCATCATAATTGTTTCGAAATTTTCATTCTTATAAGCATGAAAATTCCTTTTCTTATTAGAATTAAATTCTCTTTTCTTTTATACATATTTTAATAATTTTATTATTAATTTTGATTGAATGGTTATTCCGCAAATTACCAAGTATCATCGCTATTTTACAGTGTTTAATAATAATTAAATACTGATAAATGTGCCGTATTTATAAATACATTATTGTAATGTATTTTGTCAGATATTGAGTACTTTTTAAATACTGTCAATTAGCTCCCCCAGAAAATAAAGTAACTGTAAATCGGAGGTGACCCAATCAATCATGCGTGATATATCAAAATAGGGCTGATCTAAAAAAATTGATCCGTATATAAATAAATAAACTTTACCGAAAGCCTTAGCAGTTTCCAAAGCCTTATTTTTTCATGAATAAATATCATACATTTATGTGAAACGTTTTGATGACGCGTGGAGAGCATAATAGTATAAGTTATATGTGGATAAAATAATAGGAGATAAATTAAATGTCACTATGAAAAACGTAGTTGGTGCTGTTCTAAAAAACTATGTATATTACAATGGGCATTAAAAATCCTTTGAGTGATTAGAGTAGTTAAAAGTTTTAAGTACTTTTAGATCGATCCCTATGTATGTATTGTCGATGCGATAGTGTTATGATGCATATGCATGCATATATTTCTTCTAGATATCGTAATACTCTTTATCGCTCATTGCTTAGAAATTTATATTTGGCCGTTCGTCTCTTTTGACGTCATCATTCCTGCACTCACAATATATGTAGTGATATAATAATGTTTTTCCGACCATGTCAAGGTTTTCCGTGTACCAACTGCATTCGTATCTATTTGTAAGATATCTTTCTGTTTGTTTTATTCACTTGAAATGAAGCCGAGTCATTATCAAAAAAAACTGGCAACACTTAACCGGAAAAGTCACATGTTTAAACGCGAACTTACCCACTGAAATACAAATTGAAATCGAATCACTATGTTAAATTTATAAATATATATTTTTTGTTGTAGAGAATGTTTAACTATTTGCAAGTCAATGATTATAAATGATTGAGGTGGTAATTGTTGGAAGTGGTGGTTAAGAAGTACATAGTCGTTTCCCATCACTAGTGTCAGTTGCACACGCGTTTTTCTGACTAGCAGTCGAGTCGTGACAAAGTCCATTCGTCACCAGAGTGCCGAGCAGTGCGGACCTGTGTCGCCATCATCATCATCACTACTCCACCGCCAGGTACAATTGCCATCGTTAAAATAATCAATATACTCCTGCAATCGTTGTTCTGCAAAAGAATATTCAGCGCAAACTTTATTTAGACTTGTCACCGCGTTCTTGGTAATCATCATTCTCCTTATCACCAAACCAAGGGAGTGGTCACGTTTGCAAAAATATGACCTACTTGCCAACAAAGAAATATAATAATTTATGTTCGCGATCAAAGTGCATGGATATTTTTGAAGAAAATATCTTTTACCTGTACGTAACGAACGTTGGAAAAAACTTGAGAAAAATGTTTTTCTCGAAGATTCCATATCGCTCTTGTAGAACGACGCGTACTTCAGCGATAAGCTAATACCTAATTTATGTATTTTTTATTGTCTAATGTGGTTTTGATGGCGTCCACGTCGCGACGCCTGTACACCGTAACATGTTTTGCCTTACGTCTCATATCTTCTTTATTAATGAATGTTTAATTGCAGATCACTTTCTATATAGTCCTAATGTACATACATATCTAAAAACGTTGCCTCTTCTCTCGCTAGCATGGCGATCTAGAATACGTTCATTAGCGTATTCACTACAATTCGAGCTAATTACACGCCAACACACATATTATATGTTTATTTCCATTTAGTAAATGGAAATATATCGAATCGACCGTTTCGATAACGATTTACGTGCAATAAATAGGCCAATAACTGAAATATATTGCGCTGCCGATAATGACTTGCGACCGTTTCCCGCAATCAACGTTACGTACGCTTAAAAACCTATATATTTTTCTAAACTACAACATGCCATTGTGTCTTTCTAAAATGATGATCATTGCGTGTTCGCTTTATCTTCATTTAGCTACAATAGGCTTGATTTCCTCTTCGTATTGATATCCTTATCCACTTCCCTCCTAGATACATTCTACGACAATGCTATTGATATAATATCATTACGTTTCATGATCGATGTCTTTGTTTAGTAAAGTATACTTATATTTTTGTGCCAATTTTGTATTTTAGATTACGTTAGTTTGACCTTTACTTGATTATTTTAATTTTAACACGTTAAGAGCAATGTTTCTTAATCTACTTTGTTGATGTATCGAAGGCTACGTCGGCCATTCTATGTTGACACATGGTCCATGGTGTTAAACCGTCTTTTGTTTGCTTAGCTACGAAAAGACGTATATGTATGTATATACACTTATGAGTATATACTCTATATAATATATCTCTCTAGTTTTAACACAGCAATAAATAATACAATTATTATACAAATAAAATACATATTACACCTTCAAGATAATTACGTCAAACTGGAGCAGATTCATTCTCACTATTAATGATTTTAATATACATATTACGTACGTTCTTAGCAGTGCATTATTCAAAATAATCAATTACTTTAATACATTCATCTTAAACGTGTCCATTATCGTTTACTGAATACATGCTCATTTCACAGAATGCACACGGGCATTTTCTGTAGTCATTGTTTTAAATTTTCACAATATCATGTTTAACTTACTGAAATATGTATATGTATGTACAATCATAAAACGTATGCTTGTTTGCTTTTCAAAATACAATAGACTTTTTCTCCGTACACACCTTAAGCAATGCATGAATGTGTGTTTTAGATTATGCCGAATAGTGTTTTCTTTATCGTTAAACTGCAAATAAACGATTTAATTTTTTTTTGTTTTCACCGCCTTGCCGTATCGTTATACCGAGAAATTCAATGGGTAATAAATTCATAAATTAAGTCGACTATTGATTACGGTGCTATTTTTATATGCATTTGTTACTTAATTAAAATTTAATTGAATTTTCATGCGTTGAACTGGAGATATTAAACCAGAGACTTATATATTTGTAAAATTATTAAGGAAGAATTAATTTATGTGTTTTTGTTTTTCAGTCAAACAGCATAGTTTGCTAAATTTAATCTATCAAAAATTTTCTGTAATTTACAAAAATATTTTTTTTTTACACTCATCATCGATATATGTATGTATCTAGTAACAGTTACAGACACTGACAGTCAAGTTGTTGTATTTAAAAAAAAACACTGTAAAATCCTTCTCAAGAAGCCGCTCGGGGCGTATATTATAAAATAAATAAAAATTAATGAATTTACCTAATTTCACAACCCCTAACTGCGATAAGACTGCACTTTTTAGTAATCAATCGCACTAAATAATAATAGGCTTTTTATAGAGGATTTTTTACGTTACGAACAAATCTAGGTATTATGCACATTTCAAACCTTCCCATAAAATATTCTACCCTGTATTCAAAAGTCTATTCTGTGTACATACATTTAATTCAGATTATCCTTGTACCATTTATGAATAAATGATATTTGTGAATATCCGTCGATATAGTCGTGAGTTTTGATAGAGCATAATAATTGTTAGTTTAGAAAGGATCAGTTTTCACAAGCAAGAGTTCATTGTGGCATATGTTTTATGCGGCTATGAAATATTTAATAATGTATTCAATTTTTCTCGGTTGACCGCAGCGGCGGATGTTCAGAATGGCTCCGGTGAAATGACGGCTCTAAACAGCGCACACAAATAATAATAACAACAATATGACTATAACTACCTCCTCTTGCATATTACATAATGTCTAACTACGCGAATCCGTGTCATGGGACATGCAACCTGTCACCTAATACTATTTTAACCCCTCAAACGACGCACCGCGACGTCACGTGACGCCGCCTTTATAATGTATTCTGCTGAAATCCCCATCAATTCATAATTAAAAATCAATTAATATAATAATTGTTCACTGGACAATGCGTGCAACAATGACTCATTTTAGTGCAAGTCTGAGATAAAAATTATCTCTGTCACTATTTTTTTACATATTATTTAAAAACTACAGCCGCATTTTAATTAAAAATTAACCAGCGTTATAGCTCAGGCGATAAACCTCGTTACTACAAATACTGTGGCCGTGGGTGCAACCCCCGCTCAAGTAAAAAAATGATTTGATCGGCAATTACGTCTTTTACAATTACGTAGATCAAGAATAATATTAATTATATCCTGATCGATCGTCTTGATCCAGGTTTACTCTGATTTACTAGATTGTGAAGTGAATACTGAGGCGATTATTAAGTGAATAAGTAAAATGTGTAAAAAAAACCTCAAAAAGCCCAAGACAGTGAAATAACACATAAACCCATTAAATTCTACATCATTTTTCAAAATTTATTTTCAATTGTCTTTTAGTTCTTTTTTCCTATTATTATTTTTAATTAAAAACAGAGCGGCTCTGTGAACTTATAAAGCCCTTTATTTTTTTTTAAATTTTATGGATTTTTCAAACAGTGAGCGCTACCTAAATCTATGGTAAAATTTCAGCAAATGTTGCATTTTTGTGTAATCATTATATTATAAACCAATTGATTGCACAAAAATGAACCGATACATATCGAGTTAGGGGGGTTGAACCCTAAACTTGTGTTATCAATTAATATGAGTATAATATTGAATCCATATTAGAATTGAAGAATAAGGAAACACGTTATTGTGTCATTTTAAATATCTTTTACGTGTACGAATACGTATCCACTTGGCATTTTTTACCATACCCTCAATTGCAATGTCTAATAGTAATAAGTGCAAAGTGTAATAATAGTGTAATAAAATATCCATTTAATTCAAATCCTACTCAGTCATTATGAGACTTGTAATAATATACGTGTAAGGTGTCAAGGTTTCACGCAGACCTGTAATACTGTAATACTGCTACCAAAATGTCCCACGATATCCTCCATTATATACTACATGCTAAATGCTTTATAAGTGCATATATTTTATTAAATATCATATGCTAGCATGTTCACAGGCTCTTTAACTTTATAAATTTCTTAATTCAGTGCATCTTTACTGCTGAATAGTGTTAGTAATTGTAGTATTTCAATAACTTCTTACAAGCAAGTGACAGAGACTGCGTAACCAATTGCGCTATTCGACCTTCACCCAAAACACACTTGGACAGAGAACAGTGCCGTTTTGTTGCCATCGGCAGGGCTTTTGCTTCACTGAATCTTACACAAATAATTAGAAAATGAACAGACTCAATGTTACTGATATACCATCAGCAATCTCTTACTGGAGTATCGCTTAAAACACTTTAGAATTTAAACAAAAACTCGAATATGATAAATTCATCAACGATCAAGATCTGTTTCAATAAAAATATTTTATCAATATTACAATGTACATATAATATTTTTTTGTGGTATTTCACCATTACTTTTAGCTTCACATATATGTATTCTTTTTTTTTTCATTCTTGTCTGCTCGTCGAAATCAATATTTGAAGACGTTTCATCTATTTATTTTTAATATTAATTTTTTTAAAGTGCAATTTTATAACGTAATCCGCGGCAAAACGACAGGTTCGTCAATTTTATATTTCGACAAATTCAAAAATGTTTTTTCCTGTTCTGAAATCACGGGAACCTGTTTAAATATTTTTTAAATTTCATTCGTAGCTAGCAAAACTCTAAAATATGAATTTAATAATCCTTGGATAATTGTATTTAATCTTTGAACTCGTGCTTCACAACTGAACTAATTTACGCTCTTATTATTGCTTAACTGACATGCTTTCCTATAATTATTGGTGCTTTAAGTAAAATATATACCATCTACTATTTATTAAAATTATTAATAGCATAATCCATTATGTTCAAGCGATTGGTTATTAATGACACTACAATAAAAGGGGCTATTTATAATTATTATTGTGACTTAAAATAGATCCGATGGGATTCGTACGGATGGTTTAGCACCATGAAGGTTGTCTTTAATGATTGTAGTGTTGATGATTGCAATCGCAGAATAGTAAAATATACTGCACCAAGTTGACAAGGTTCTTTTCGATTGCAATTGATCGAGCATAGCTTAATTGTCTATGAATTTAAAATAATAATTATGCAGGCTGCCAAAGCCTTAAAGAGATATGAAAAGTCGTTTAATATAGTCGTTTTAGTCTATCGATCATTTGAAGGTGAGTGAATATTTTATAAATTATTATCTGATTCTTCATGTTATCGAAACCTGCTATTATATCAAATCAAATATATTGTATATTCAATGCTATTTAAAGGGAATATTGATTATGTAATAATTCTTGGAACCATATAAAATTCCGCGGTTATTATGTCTGAAAAGAATATGTTTGTACACAGGTTTTCCTTCACTTGAGCTTAAATACTGTATAACTGACTTTGACCCATCAATAATGATTTTAAATTCTCAGCCTCTTTATAATTCAGAAGGTTATTTTAAATATTTATTTGTTAAGTTATACAGTAAGAAAATAGCCGCAGTAACAGACCGGAGATTTACTTAAACTTAAAGATAATGTTTATGAAATGAAAATCTTAAAACAATACACATAATCTGTAATCGATTAGTTATTGTTCAGTTATTGATTTTTATGAGTAATACATATACATTTATATACATGTATATATATATATATATATATATATATATATATATATATATATATATATATATATATATATATATATATATATATATCGTGTAAAAATAAAATCATTTTAACACTCTTATATAAAAATTGAATATGTATATATACAATGAATTATTTGGTTTTTACGATCTCAGCAGTTATACGTAGTACATTAAATTAAATATTTAGTATGTTAATAAAATTTTGAACCATTTATTATCGATGTTCATGAGACCGTTTATTATTGTATTTTAAAGTTTAAGCTATATTTATTGATTATTTATCGCGGCTTATAACCCTGCGGTCATTATCAGCTCCTCGCTACGTGGAAACCAGAGTTATTATAGGCTTACTTTAACTCTAGAGTGAAGGCTCACTTCCCTGGCACTGTTTAATATCGAATTACACTGTTAACCACACAATGACCAGTCTCTCTTACAAAACATTAAGAAACACCCTCAATACTTCCCGTGCATGGTTTACGCTATGATGATTTTATTCCGATTTTTAGGACCCCTTAATATGTCATTGCAAATAGCATTCCAAATCACCCACATCGAGTGCGTAAGTCTTTCGAATAAATTAGCGATATTAGATCATGTTATGGGTGTTATATACGGGTAAACCGTCTCTTTATATATTATATGGATATAATGGCAGGTGCAGTCAACCTTCATTCTATTGGCAATAATTAAATGCTGTTGCAATGAGACAATGCCTTCATTATTGTGTTTCACGACATGCAATTAATAAACAAGGATCGTCACACATTTGTTCTCTACCACTGACTGCTACTATAATACACCATTGCGTGCATATTGATTATCAAATAAAAAAGTGTATGAGGAAAAAAGTATCGATTTTACAACATGAGGACAGGTACCGTATGACGGATAATGATAATTTGAATATTTAATCCGATAAATTCAAATACTGATTTCGAAATCCCGATTCTGTAAGAACATGTGCTGTTTAGAAACTCTCGCTTGATCTTTGATCGCGTCTTTTTGTTAATACTATGTAAAAACGAGTGCGCTTCACCGCTTTCACGTGTAAACTTGGCGGACATTTTTGGGTAGTTTATTTCGAATAGGATTCTGTCGTGATTCATGACAGCCAGAGTTATTTTATCTTATACATGTAAAGTGAACCGGAACACCACGTTCAAATCTCTGTTTGGCCGAAACAAATATAAACACGGCGGAAAGTTTCCGAGTGAAGCAAACCTTACTCTATTTGATGTTTCACTCCTAAATGGAGAAAAGATCACTTGTTTGGATAACACTCGTTACGTTTACTCAAACATCGATCGTGCCATATCTAATTCTATAAACTATTATGTTCTACTATGAAGCATTTTATATATTTTTTAAAATGTTAAGTAATCTTTATTTCTAATAATTGTTCTGATACAATACTTAATGAGGGTGAAATTAAGCATACAGACTTGTTTTTTTTTAAATTTATTTTAACATGATGATCATTACATTTTTTTCAACTTTTGAGAGGGTTTTTACAAGTTTGGTTTTTAGACATAACAACTGTCTGTCGGTGATCTTAACCATTACTAGTTACACAGGCCACCGATAGAGCGGCTCTGCCCGACTTTGCCCGATAATCGCCTTAGTATATACCTTACAATCCAGGATAATCAGAGTAAACCTGGATCAAGACGATCGATCGGGATTTTATTAATATTATTTCCGATCTCCCAGTCGTAAAAACCGATCAAATTATTTTTTTTTACTTGAGC